>LPNX010329411.1:0-16661 GCA_001517045.1 Pseudotsuga menziesii
ACATGAAATGGAAGTATAATATGGCAGTTCTTGTTAGCATGTCATTTGTTGGAAATATTCATTCCAAACTCAAATAATGAGATTAGATTTTGAGTTCACATTTCTAAAGAGCTCTATTTTAATCCTTAGAAATGCAAAGGAACTCTAATATGTGGTCGCTTGTGTCCAAGTATTTTCCATATGAGAGGTCATGTCAATTTCTATAGTCATAATAAATGTGGGAGAATTCTTGATATAATTGATCTCAGAACATTACTAGTCTCAATTGTTCACATACTATTTTAAGAGGGGTCAAAGCCGTGAAGTGCCTCTGAAACTGGTCAGAAGATGGAGTCTATGTTTTTCGCACAATATGTCTTTGTCATGTTCTTGAACTGGGCAAATGTTATTCAGCACTCCGATACCCACAACTTGAACAACGCCAGGAAGTCTATGAACACCACATAACCTTTGCAGGCCACGATAAATCCTTCCCCATGTGACCGCAGGTGGAGAAGGGTTGCCATCAAGGATGTTTGAGGGAGCATTTTCTTGCTCAAGATGACCGGGGAGCTTGAATTTTTGGTAAGCTGCTTGGAATCCATCGAATTTGGATTGAATGGACTTGGTTTTGAATTGGGTTCCCGAGTTTTTTCCAAAGGGGTCAAAGCCTGGACTTTTCAAATTGGTTTCTTGGTCAATTCAGGTCGTATGGACTTGGTTTTGAATTGGGTTCCTGTGTTTTTTATGCGGGGTCAAGGCCTGGATTCTTAAAAATGGTTTCTTGTGGTGTTGCAGAATTCATTTTTTTGGGGGGGCGTTGAATTTACCGATTTGATTCATTGTATGTGTTTTCTTATGAGAAGTTTGGTGTTAAGGAGTCGCCCAGTTGCTGAGATTGAGGCACCCAATAGTCACCTGCAATGAAGGTAACTAGATCTACATATGCATCTGAAATTTATTGTAATAAATGAATACTGTTATTGCCCTTGATTTTTTCCCAAGAAGCCCATTAGGGAGCTGACCCTCTCTGTGAAAAATGTGGTTGGGGCTTTGTAGCGTCTCTCGCATTCCAAGGCCAAGGATTGCCTGTACGTTCTTCCGCCATGGATGAAGGTCCTTGTTCGTGGCCATGCCTTTCACTTTGTGTACATTCATGAAGGTCATTGTATAATGTGATATTAAAGTGTTAATTTTCCGATTTTTCAATAAATTGAAGTGCTCCATTTTTTTTTTGTATTTCTTGCAATCTCCCACTACCACGTTTTAATGTTACATTTTTTTTCTTCGCTTACCCTCTAACACTACCTTATCACGTTTTAATGTTATTTTTTTATTTTTTTTTGCTTAACTTACCCTCTAACAACTACGTTATCGGCCTATTATTGCACCTTCCAATATTCTCTTTACAAAATGTGGCCACATTGCGAGGGGATCAATACCCAAAGGTAGTTGTCGCTGTGCAGCAGAGCACAAGCTCGAATGTTCTGATGCTTTCAGAGATAGAGAGGAACGTGGCAGCCTACGGAAAACTTGACGGTGGACATCACACTCAACCATTCATTTTTTTGTATCGACCATGGACCTGCCACTGATTATAAATAAAAGCTTGTAAACTGGAGTTCCCCATTGCCAACACAAGCTAATCAGCAGCAAGCTTCAGCCAAGTGAGTGAGCTTACCAGGTAATGCATTGCCATTTCTGAATATCGTGTCTTTTTCTGAATATGTAGCTTTGCTTTAAATAATGTTAAATATAAAGCTTCAATATGGTGGATCTTGGTCATTTTGAAGTAGCATGGCTCAGATTAAGCTTCAAGTTTGGGATGATGGGAAACATCAAAATATCGTGAAGATTAGCGCAACAGTGAAGGAAGATAAGCTAACTTCGATTCAATTCCGGTACCTTGAATCCGATGGCCGTAGACATGGAAAAGCTGACGGCGACGGAAAAGAGGTAAAGGGAATCCTTTGGACGCAATGTTGCAAGTGATAGAGTGACTTACTTAGAATGATATTCACTTCATGTGATTTCTTCTTCACAGTTCACCTTGCATCCAGATGAATACCTATTGTTCACGAAGCTGAGACAATCTGCCAATTCTGACGGTAGAATTATATATTTGAAGTTTGAAACCAACAAGGGAAGGACATTCACTCCTGTCGGTAAAGTCGGTAAAGAAGACGCAGACACAACTCCAGACGGAGTGGGCATGGGCAAGATAATAGGGTTTTGGGGGACAGAGGATAACGCTTATGTTTATGCCCCCATTGGCACCCATGGGCACCCTTGAAGAGTAATTTCTTTTTATGTATACGCCAAATTCCTGGGCTTAGAAGTGTATGGACTACACCATATATTTTATGCAAAATAAAATTAAGCTCCAGCCTTATATTTTATGCTAAATAAAATTAAGCTCCAGCCTTAGAGTTCTCATTTGGCTCAACAGCCTAATATATACAATTTACAGACAGTTACAAAATAACTACCTGTTGGTTTGGTGAACCGACACGAATTTTAGTTAGCCGACCTAATCTTCTAGTTTAGTCGGTCGACCGACTTAGTCGGTTGATCGACTAAGTCGGCCCATCGACTTAGTTGGCTGATCGACTAAGTCGGTCTTCATTCAAGTTGACTTATCGACTTGCTCCTACCACAGTCTGAGTTCCACATATGTGTTGATCCCGTAATTCCAATAGGAAGAATTGTCTGAGTTCCACATCTGTGTTGATCCCATAATTATGAAAGGAAGGATCGTTAGTAACTCCGTAAAGACCTAAATCCCATAATTCCGAAAGGAAGGATCATTGAATTGATCCCGTAATTCCAATAGGAAGGATTGTCTAAGTTCCACAGATGTGTTGATCCCATAATTCCAATAGGAAGGATTGTCTGAGTTCTACAAATATGTTGATCTCATAATTCCGAAAGGAAGGATCGTTAGTAACTCAATAAAGACCTAAATCCCGTAATTCCGAAAGGAAGGATCGTTAGTAACTTCGTAAAGACCTAAATCCCATAATTCTGAAAGGAAGGATCATTGGTAACTCCGTAAAGACCTAAATCTCGTAATTCCGAAAGGAACGATCATGTTGATGTTTTGATGATGTTGATGTTTTTATGATGATGATGATGTTTCTGATCGAAAGATCAGATGTTGCTGATGATGATGATGTTCTTTGATCGAAAGATCAGAAGTTACTGATGATGATGATGTTCTATGATCGAAATATCATAATATGATGATGATGATGTTTCTCTGATCGAAAGATCAGATGTTGCTGATGATGATGATGTTCTTTGATCAAAAGATCAGAAGTTGCCGATGATGATGATGTTCTCTGATCGAAAGATCAGAATATGATGATGATGATGTTTCTCTGATCAAAAGATCAGAAGTTGCTGATGATGATGATGTTTCTCTGATCAAAAGATCAGAAGTTGCTGATGATGATGTTCTCTGATCGAAAGATCAGAATATGATGATGATGATATTTTCTGATCGAAAGATCAGAATTTGCTTATGATTATGATGTTGCTAATGATGATGATGTTTTCTAATCGAAAGATGACAATGCGATGATGATGATGATGTTTCTGATCGAAAGATCAAAATGTGATGATGATGAGATCCTGATGATGATGATGCCGTATTATCAAAGTATGATGATGATGGCGTACTGATCGAAAGATCAGAATATGATGATGAGTTGATGTTAGAGTATGATGATGTTCGGTTGATGATGGTTCTGATCGAAAGATCAGAGGCTTATGATAATGATGAGTCTGATTGAAAGATCAGAGTATGATGATGATGTTGTTGCTGATCGAAAGGTCAAAGTGCTGAAGATATTGCTGATCGAAAGGTCAAAGTGCTGAAGATGTTGCTGTTGATTGAAGAGTCAAGATGCTGTTGATCGAAGCAGTCAAAGTACTGATGATGCTAAAGATTGAAGATGAAGGCTACATGATGTTTAAAAGCTTCCAATGATTTATAGATGTGTTACCTTGCTGATGTTGATGATGTCCTCTATCTCTCTCCTACTATTGTTGTTGTTGATGTTGTTGTAGAATACCCTTCTCGTTAAGGGGGAGTGTTGAAATATTGTAACTTCGAAGAATATTCTATATGTATCTTTTGTGGTCCCCGATGATCCTACCGGGAGAACCACTTGTATTACTTTGTACCCCGATGCTTCTAATCGAAAGAACTAATAAGAGTCATGAGGTAGTCCCCTCTAATTGTAAAGGTGGGTCATTAGCACCCCAGTGTGGTTACTTGAGCCTACATGTGTAACTTGATCCTATGTGTCGAATGAGTTAGTTAAATTGAACCGATGAATATAAATAGAGGTTTGGTGCTCCTCACTTGTGTAGCGCATTAGTGGAGAAGAGAAGTAGCTGGAGAAGGAGGAGGATCAAGCTTTGATCTCCTTGCTGGTTTTATCTTTTATCTTTTATCTTTTTGGGGCATCTATATTGAGGAATATTTTGCTGGGTTTTTCCCTTTAGGGTTTTCTCGGGATAAATATTTGTGTTCCTTTTGTATGGTTGTGCTTGTCTATCTTTCAGTGATCCTGTTTATATGCTTTTGTTATGAACATGAAATGAAGTACTGATGTATTCACTAAGCATATGAAAAATTAATAGAGACTCTGTCCCTTAGCACTCCACAAAAGGTCCTCCTTTCATCTTGTTCCATTCAAGCAACGAGCCGACCTTCTCTCCTCTTTTTCTCCTTTCTTTAAAAAATCAATCTCTCGGTTACCTGTCTCTTCCTCTTATGATCAGATCTAGTTGTAATAATTGAATATATATTGTTAGATCTAGTTTATAAGAGTCTTGCTGTTTATATCTATAATTTCATAAAGATAGATCTAGGTGTAGGAATTTCCTTTTTTGCAAGTAGCTAAAGCATAGATCTAAAGCTTGCTCATAAGGTAGTTTCTTTTTTCATTCTTCAAAGATTTCAATTCTGCAAGAAAAGTGAATATCTCATTGGCTTCCCAAACAAAAAGCCAAGATCCCAAGGAAAGCTTGCTTTCCTTGGTTCCTTTTTGCAAAACTAGATTATCCGCTTTTAACAATTTTTTACTTTGTTTTTTTTTCGGTAACTAGTGTGGTGACCCAAAAGACTTTTAAAGTGTGTTTGGGTACATTTGATTCTAGTTGCTTGCTATTTTTTAGCAGGTCTAACAAAAAAGAGGAGGAGAATCTGCCCTTTTTCCAACTCTTGGACGAACCAGAGCTTCCCGGAAGCTTCCCCCACCGCTGTGCTTTGATTTTAGCTTGTTACAAGCTTGTTGTAAGCTTTTGAATCCTAGATAACAAGGACTAAAGTGCATCAATTTCAATTTTATGATATTGTAAATCGCTACTAATAAAAAGAAAAATTCTTTTAGAATAGGCTCTTTCAACCCCCCTGGGAGGATTTGCGTCTGTGTCATTTTTTACTTTTTGTTCATCTTTTTTCAATTTAGCACAGTTCTAAATTGCAGGGTAGTATACTTTGATTTATAATAATTTCCATATTTCATATCTAGTGGTTTCAAAGTAATTTTAATACTTACCCCACGACTTCCTAATTGACCCGCAAGGGGAAAGAGATGTGTGGTAGGACTAATTAGAAAACCGGCACTGTGTATCATTGTTTCTTTTTTCATCAACTGTTTCATCAAATTTAGAAAAATTGACCCCTTCTTGATTCCCCCATTGAGATCCACTTGGATCAAAAGAGATTCCTGGAGGGTTTTCTTTTTAACAAGAACACCTATCTTAAAATTTACTAAAATTGACAAGACCCCGGTGTGTATGCTATGCACTTGGCCGCGGTTCGTCTGATGAGTCAAGCTGCATCAAAAGCACTTGAGTGACTAGAATAATTAGGATTCACTCTCCCAAATTGACAAACCATCAGGAGAAAATCCAACACCTCGATTAAACCATTACGTGGAAAAATATCCAAAGGAAGTGGGAACTCCTGAAAAGTGACCTCGGGGCGCCGATCTCTGTTACACCCATGGGTACATTATGAACAATAGCCTCAGAGACTCCATTTAGCCCACATATTCCTTGTGGATAGCCATACAGGTTTAGTTTTGGACATACTCCAAATACTCTCGGGTATATCTGGAGTCCAGCACTTTGCCTAATTTTAATCAATTGATATTTCACATTAACTTAAAATGTACCAAGAGGCAATCGCAAAACATTCACTCCAAGCACATGCAAGTACATTGATTATCTTTTGACTCCATTTTAAGGCACTCGCTATTTTCTTTCTATATATATATATATATATATATTGTGTCTCAGCATTGTGCTTTTGTGTGCTCATTTTGTATCTTGTCATCTATGGTTGTCTATGGTTAAATTTCAAACTCCTAACTAACTCATTCAGTTTAACACCATCACACTAAGTAATTAGCCTTAGTAACTTAATAGGGTCTACCCCCCTTGGCTTCGTTAGAAGTTGAGCCTAAACGGAGGAGTCAAGAACAAGGTAACATCCTTAACTCGAGACTTTCCCCCAAAGACACACCGACTGGCTTGAAGATTTCTGCCACGTGACCCAGGTGTGTGAAAGGAAGCAACAAGATTGAGCCATATGGTTCCCTTAACCTAATGGTGTGGAAGTGCATCCTTCCAGGAAAACTTTGTGTGAGCACTTACTAGTATACATTTCAATATTACTGAAGTTAGAATTCTATTATTAATACATTGCTTGATTTTAAAGTAGTACTCATTTTTAATGGTAGGGTTTAGAGCTTTGGAATAGGTGATGTGGGTGCCAACTATTAACCATAGAATGTAATTGATTGATAAGAGAAGTATATCAATGATCTATTGTGTCTAATTGAGTGCATAATGTAGTGCTAAATTGTCTTATTTATCAAGTTGCGATATATCCTTAGATTGAACTATATGGTGCATATTATTATTGTTACTATCTGTAAATGTTTTTGGTGCTTAGTGCTCTCTCTTGGATGATAGTATTGAACATGAAATCTATGTTTCTAGGTAAATATTGTAACTGATGGATATAAAATATAATTTTATAAAGTTTTGGATATAATATGGCTTAATATGATATATATAGAAATGCATACTAAGATATATGAAAATGAGCACACTGAAATATAGGAGTTTCCATCCATGATTTTGAAAATAAAAACTAAGAGCCTGAATTTTAGGAAGCTTAGGTTTGCAGAGAAAAACTGTAATTTATATTTATAGATGAATTGATAATTACATTCCTTAGTTGCTTACATCTCTTCACATGAACCATACTGTCCTTAATGACTCCATAGAAGACTTCTACATAAACTGATTGTATATGTATATAAATGCACTTTCCTAAAATTCTGTCAAGTTTCCTGGACTTTCTACACGCATAAAAATAATATAAAACTAAAACTTCTTTTCAACAACACTAAAGATCATTTTTCATGGACATTTGCATCCCATCAAGAGGAACATCAAATGATTTGTTGTGATGATATTGAAAGAAAATCATCTAAAGATTCCTCGAGGACCATAATTCCAGTTTCACATTGTTGACAATTCTTGGAGAGTCCACCTGCTTCAGTGTTGTGCTCTCTTAAGATGCGTGTAGATCAAATATTATTATCTTTTGAAAGAATACTGAAATTAAAATTAACCGGTTAGTTCGTGTCCTGGGAGTAACATTTTGTATGTCATGTTCCTATTTCATCTACTTAAGGAGAAGTGAATTTCCACAAAGTAATTGGTTAGTTCCTTTCTCATTTTCCATCTTCAACAGACATCTCAAAGCCATTAAGTAGGCTAAATTATTGGTTCCTTTCCTCAGCTTGTTTTGAATTGGAAAAATGATTATCTGGAGAAAACAATAATTGTCTAGTGCTACTATAAGCATGATGCTCTTGATTGGCCCCATTCAAGCAACTTCAGGCATATGTTTTATCAATTAATAGCTCACAAGTCCCAACTTGCCTAGGGGTTCTTTCCTTCAACTTTGATCTCCAACCTTGAAGTAAACCTTATATCTTCAAGAAAACATGAAAAGTTTCTTTTTACATATTGATGAATTGCCATGCATGATATTCAAATACCTCGGAGAAGTTTACAGTCTCACAAAGTAATTCCCTGAAATCCTTCAGCTCCTTTTTCCTATGCCATTTATTCAAAGACTGTTCTATAGAAATACTACGTCACACATTTCAGATACATATAAATTTGTTCTACATCTAGATAATGGTGTCCAATAGATTCATATGCTCCCCTATACACATAACATATGCTTGGTCTTTATTTTTCCCTTTTCTTGTAACATATCCCATGGAATAACTCTGTTTTAAATGGCCAACCACAAAAAGTTCATTGTTTTGTAGGAGCCTTTATTTTCCTTATCTTAAATCACCAACCATTAGAGGAAATTTCAACTCAAAATGGGTCTCCTAAAAAAAAATAATAAAAAAAGAGTTAAAATAATAAAATAATATTTATTCATTTTGAAGGAAGAAAAGAAAAAACTACTTTTTTGTTCATATTTCCGACATATCTCCCTGTGTTTTTACTCAAATTTCGTTCGTGAGAGCTTGTTGTATGCGTCATTAAATTATGCATCCAATGACTACCCACTTAGCATACTTTTGACAGGCCTCGCTACCCCAAAAGCAAGAAATACCTGAAAAAATGACATCATCACATTTTTTCATGTATTTCTTGTTTTTGGGGTAGCGAGGCCCATCAACAGTATGCCGAGTGTGTACTCGTTGGATGCAAAATTTAATTCCACATCCAATGAGCTCTCCTGATCGAAATTTGAGTAAAACCACAGAGAAATATGTCAAAAATACGAACAAAAAAAGTAGTTTTTTCTATGATACCTATCCTCAAATTTATATTAAAAATTGTTTAAGAGGTGCTCCCTTTTTTAATTTTAAAGAATTTTGATTGGCTAATACATGATGACATGGAATTTGTATTATTTTTGGAAGGCCCATTTTAAATTGAAATTTCCTCTAATGAGACCTCTGTTTGGTCACCACTATCTATCATAACCTTGTTTTGAACCTGTTATAACTAGATCTTGTTCTTAGTTTATCTGTTCTTTTTGTCATAATTTTCAACCATTGATTTAAAATGATTTGAGATTCTATGTTGATTTTATGAACATTTGATAATCAATCATTTTTGTTGGACTTAATGTTTTTAATGGTTGAATTATTTCATTAATTTAGTTTAAGGTTTGTATTTTGGGCTTATTAGTTAATATGTGTATCTTTAAGCTTTCAAAAACTTATAATAAAAGTTTATTCCAAGTTTTCTTTATAATCTAACCCTCGTTTTTTAGTCCTTTGTCAAATATTTTCATGAGAAGATTCCTGCAGCAACTCTATTTTTCATGTTTTTGTCATTATCATTGGGAGCACATTACGAGGTGATGGAAATAGATTCTGGAAAACCAAAAGATTTTTTTGTCTACAATAGAATCATTCACAAAAATCTCTCTCAGTTTTGCAACATCTATTATCGTTTCAGAGATTCGAATTCATCTTTGGGGCCTATTTTTAGAGTTTGAATTATTTAATAATTTATTGTTTTAGTCACAAATGTCCAGCACGTATTCCGATCAATTGAAGAGGAATTTTTAAAAACCAAGAGAGGTTTTTGTTCATAACAGACTCTTTTAAGAAAACATCTTTTAGTTTTTGCACAGGTGTACCGGATCGAGAGATATAAAGGCATCTTTGAGAACTAAATTTTCAGAAATTCATCAAATTTCCACAAATCCGATTTGTTATTTTTGGGTTAATTGCCTTTAAAGATTTTGAGTTATCATGTAACTAATTGATGTAAGTGTTTCAAATTTAGACTTAGAAGTTAGTTATGGAACTAATTTACCTTTGTAATGATAAAATAAAGACAAACATACATTTTTGTGGTGGGATTTTTCACTTCAGGAGAGGCTTTTGGAGCTTTGATTTCTCAAGCTAGCATTTATAACTCTTATGCAAGTGGATGACTATTATTGATTATATCTAAACTGATAAGCCCTTTTACCTGTCATGCTTTTTCATTTCTGATCTGGTTGATTGCTCAGTCTACAATTTCATTTCCCGTTTAAAGGTTTATTCATGTAAATGATTGTAGCCTGTGGGTGGAATTAGTATTTCATGTGTAATGTTTATGGCTTATTGGGATGTGTTTGATCCCCAGTTTATCCAACATGCATGATTCAGTTCTGTATTAGCTCGTGGATATTTATTTCCTCCTTGCTGATGAAGTTTTTAAAACCAAAACCCTAAAAACCAATTTTATTCTATTTCATTTTGAGATTGTGTTAGCTTGCTCTTGTCGTAGTCTGGGAACAATTTCTAGCACTAACAGAACCCATTCCAATGCGTTTGACTCATCATTCAATTGCATTTGGCCCTTTTTTCAATTCTACCTCAAGTAAGTTCCATCTTGCTTCCCTGACCTCTTCCAGATCCAAGGAATGAGTTGTATTCCATCCTTGAGACCAGGTAGTGGTCAAAGCCAAAGCCTTTGATTTAAATAATAAAAGCCTTGCAAATTTGTTGTCTTTATAAAAAAGATTACCCATCTATACAAATATGCCTAATATTGACTAAACTATACAAACTTCATATATCTCGTCTAGCAGCTTCCAATTTTTTTTCAGAACATGGTTTTTCTAATTTGTCTAGAGAGGCAGCGCCCATGGAAGCATTTGCTTTTCTTGGAATGATCTATCATGTCTCTTGCTTTTTTAACTTGATCATAAATAATTTGCAACCACTTTTGGACAAACACTTATTTTGAACTTTTTGGTCAGGTTGTAATTTACTACTCATTTCTTCTAAGAGGTTCTTCATACGGCTTAGCTTATCTTCCAGGAGTCGAGTGTATTTATCCAAGTGAATTACATCATTTATGAACTCGATGAGTGGAGGAATACCCAAGCTAACAGCGTTGCTTATGGTTTTGGTTAGTGCTCCATCACCAACCCTCATGGATTTTTCAAAGTCAAAACAAAGAAAATATGAGTATCAAACAAACATAAGAACCAGTATATGTATGCAGTGTGCACGGTGAAGTGATTTTAAGGCTAGTTTTGACTCCTACTTGTGGCCTCTTTGTGACTAGACAATCATTGTGTACATCATCTAAGGTTGGGCCCTGACCTATGTGAGCCCTCCAAGGGTTGAGTTGTGGCTGTTGTGACCTTCTTTTGTTGGCTTTGGGTTGAGTTCATGACCTCCTTTAGCTTCCCATACAGAGCCATTACCTCTTGGTGGTTGCCATACTTGAAACGTGGCCTTTTTGGCCTGTTTGAACTTGATGCATGAACTTGGTGAGTTGGGTCATGCCACGCACCAGCCCTAGAGGGCATGTGACAACCACTGCCCAACCTAGGGAGGTCATACCATTCATAAGTTGTGCGTCACTCCCTTCAACATTTCTTCAGCTTAGCTTGAACTTATAAAGGATGGATGTAGTCTGTTTGGGGGATACTTCCTATTTGGATAGGAAAGACATAGACTATGATTTCCATTTAAATACTCTCTATACTTTGAAGTTACTTTTGATTATTTTGCATAGTTAATAACACAACTACAACTATGAGCTTGGTCAATGTCTACAAAACATGTGCTAACCAAATAGAGTGCCCAACTTCCAACATTATTGGACAATTATATTGTTTTCTATGGATTTTTCTATAACGGATTGAATATTCTATACTTCCAAATTTCTACCATCACAGAGAATCTAGATGCTACATAATCTGATCAAGGAACTATTATGATTATTATAAATAGTTTTTCTTAGTTTTTTGTTGAAACTTTTCCCTGAATTTCACATGGATCGATAGCCAGAAACACGATGGTTTAAGTGTGCGACTATGTGACATTAAATGGAAATATAATATGGTAGTTCTTGTCAGCATGTCATTTGTTGGAAATATTCATTCCAAACTCAAATAATGAGATTAGATTTTGAGTTCACATTTTTGAAGAGCTCTATTTTAATCCTCAAAACTGCAAAGGAACTCTAATATGTGGTCGCTTGTGTCCAAGTATTTTCCATATGAGAGGTCATTTCAATTTTTATAGTCATAATAAATGTGGGAGAATTCTTGACATAATTTATCTTAGAACATTATTGGTCTCAATTGTTAACATACTATTTTAAGATCTTGTTACATCATAAGGCGTTTTTCTCTCAAATTTTTTGTTTTGGAACACAGTAGCATCGTCAGCCTTCGGATGAATAGCCATCTGCTACGCGTTCTGAAATAAAAATGCCATGTAGGGTGAAGTACAGAGAAAGGTCCAGAGCAGTTAATTGCCTCTGAAATTGGTCATTTCATCGGAAAGAGGGGTCAAATCCATGAAGTGCCTCTGAAACTGGTCAGAAGACGGAGTCTTCCTTTTTCACACAATATGTCTTTGTTGTGCTCTTGAGCTGGGGAAATTTTATTCAGCACTCTGATGCCCACAACTTGAACAGTGCCAGGAAGTCTATGAACCCCACATAACCTTCACAGGCCACAATAAATCCTTCTTCATGTGACTGCAGACGGAGAAGGGTTGCCATCAAGGGTGTTTGAGGGAGCGTTTTCTCACTCAAGATGACTAGGGAGCTTGAATTTCTGGTAAGCTGCTTGGAATCCATCGAATTTGGATCGAATGGACTTGGTTTTGAATTGGGTTCCTGAGTTTTTTCCAAAGGGGCCAAAGCCTGGACTTTTCAAATTGGTTTCTTGATCAATTTGGGTCGTATGGACTTGGTTTTGAATTGGGTTCCTGTGTTTTTTATGTGGGGTCAAGGCCTAGATTCTTAAAAATGATTTCTTGTGGTGTTGCAGAATTCATTTTTTTTGGGCATTGAATTGACCGATTTGATTCACTGTATGTGTTTACTTATGAGAAGTTTGGTGTTAAGGAGTCGCCCCATTGCTGCAATGAAGGTAACTAGATCTACATATGCATCTGAATTTTATTGTAATAAATGAATACTTTTATTGCCCTTGATTTCTGCCCAAGAAGCCCATTAGGGAGCTGACCCTCTCTCTGAAAAATGTGGGTGGGCCTTTGTAGCGTCTCTCGCAATCCAAGGCCAAGGATTGCCTATACGCTCTTCCGCCATGGATGAAGGTGTTTGTTCCTCGGCATGTCTTTCACTTTGTGTACATTCATGAAGGTCATTGTATAATGTGATATTAAAGTGTTAATTTTCTGATTTTTCAATAAATTGAAGTCTCCATTTTTTTTGGTATTACTTGCAATCTCCCACTACCACATTTTAATGTTACATTTTTTTTCTTTGCTTACCCTCTAACAACTACCTTATCACGTTTTAATGTTACATTTTTTTTCTTAACTTACCCTCTAACAACTACCTTATCGGCCTTTTATTGCACCTTCCAATATTCTCTTTACAAAATGTGGCCACGTTGCCAGGGAATCAATACCCAAAGGTGGTTGTCGTTGTGCAACAGAGCACAAGCTCGAATGTTCTGATGCTTTTAGAGATAGAGAGGAACGTGGCAGCCTACGGTAAACTTGACGGTGGACATCACACTCAACCATTCAATTATTTGTATCGACCATGGACCTGCCACTCATTATAAATAAAAGCTTCTAAACTGGAGTTCCCCATTGCCAACACAAGCTAATCAGCAGCAGGCTTCAGCCAAGTGAGTGAGCTTACCAGGTAATGCATTGCCATTTCTGAATATCGTGTCTTTTTCTGAATATGTAGCTTTGCTTTAAATAATGTTAAATATAAAGCTTCAATATGTTGGATCTTGGTTAGTTTGAAGTAGCATGGCTCAGATTAAGCTTCAAGTTTGGGATGATGGGAAACATCAAAATATCGTGAATATTAGCGCGACAGTGAAGGAAGATAAGCTAACTTCGATTCAATTCCGGTACCTTGAATCCGATGGCCGTAGACATGGAAAAGCCGACGGCGACGGAAAAGAGGTAAAGGGAATCCTTTGGACGCAATGTTGCAAGTGATAGAGTGACTTACTTAGAATGATATTCACTTCATGTGCTTTCTTCTTCACAGTTCACCTTGCATCCAGATGAATACCTATTGTTCACGAAGCTGAGACAATCTGCCAATTATAAAGATGCTAGCATTATTATTATTTTTTATTATGTGGTAAAGGTTTATATTTGAATATGAGGTTTGGCTCAATTTGTTTGTGTTGGGTTTAGTTTTTATGAGATTTTGGGTTCAAAGGTTTAGGGTTTCACTTTTCCAAGAAGTATCCAACTCTTTTACAACATGAAGAAAAGGATAAACATTGTAAATCAACCAACCTTGGCATGCGGGATAAAAAGAAGTTCATCTTCAAAACACTCATTCTTGTTATCTTATACAGATGTAAAGTATGGAGTTACAATAGTTGTAAAGAATTTTGGAGAAAGATCGAGCAAATCTAGAAGCAATAGATACCTGGTGTACAAGCACAAGATAAATAGCGTGGGAGACGAGATACTTCCTAAAATTGCTTTAAAATCAAGTCAAAACCACTTGCACCTGAAGCATGGTAGGTGTAACGATACCATGGCTTGGTTAGACCACTGAGGCATTGACGAAAATGACACTTTGCAAGATATCATTAATTACTTGAAAATAATATTACATGTTTAAAGAGAAAATGTGGCGTGAGAAAGACTTAGAGGTGGAAAGCGTGAGAAAGACTTAGAGGTGGAAAGAATGTTAAGATACTATAAAGAGGTTACTACCCCTAATTTTAAAGTTTGGAAGTATCTCTCAATATTAGCTCGCTCAAAGAAGAAAATTAATATACCCAAGATAAGAAGAAAATTAGTATTTCTTTATCACATTTTTCCAGGTATGTCTTGTTTTTTGGGTAGAGGGGTCCGTAAAAAGTATGCCAAGTGGGTAATCGTTGGATGCGGAATTTAATTCCGCATCCAACGAGCTCTCCCGATCGAAATTTGAGTAAAAACACAGGGAGATATGTCGAAAATACAAAAAAAAAAGTAGTTTTTTTCTTTTCCTCCTCCAAAATTAATAAATAGTATTTTATTATTTTATTATTTTAACTATTATTTTATTAATTTTTTTTAGGAGGTCCATTTTGACTTGAAATTTCCTCTAATGGCCTCCTTGAAGGGGGGGGAGGGAAGGACTTTTACACAATTAATCAAAAGAGAAGATTGTATCATGTAAGATTGTATCGTCATCATATCGATCAGCAATAAACACATGTTAAAAGGGAAACTAAGACGGTCACTTGGGATGACGACGACCTGCACTATCTACACTGTTAGTGTAAATTTTCTCTGTGTAAATTAGAGGTCGGCTTGGATATATGTGCATCGTTACTGCATCATTTGTTGAGCTTTCAAGATATCCTCATCGTCGGGGCGACATCCATTAAGAAATCCCCAATATTAAAGAAATGTCTCTTGTGGAGAAATGCAAAGAAACCCGTAACATTCAAGAAATCCCTAGCTATAGGCCAAAATGTTCTTTAGCTACAAAATGCATGCAGGCCCAATGTCACGTGTTATACAAACTCCAACTTCTCGTGACAGTTTTGTCTGCAACGAACACCAACGTCTCGTAAGTGGTATGAGATCTCATTTATCAACATTCCATAATCTGCATACCATATAAGATGACCTATATATCTTGTCTATGGACTAAAACTTATAGGTCAAGGGTGGATAGCACTTGTAGAGCTGCGGTAGCATGTTTGCATGCTGAGACAAATGTTCACAACACATATATAGGCTCTCTCGACTTCCTAGGTCTATTAAAAGATTGTGCTTTAGGGTTCTCTTTTCAAAGAATTGTTAATTAATAGTTGACCTTTGATTATTATTTATTAATAACTTTTTTTGGCATGTAGTCTGCGGCATATGCACATCCCTCTACAGGGGTCAAACAATATTTATGCGGATGTGGATGGATCATTAACGTGTTCGCAATATTCTGTTGAAATCCATAACAGTGTGTTTGGTAAGAGATGTCTAACCCCTTAAGTGCTACATAGACATGACTACAGTCAAGTCATGTTGCATAGTACATGCTACACCCTACAATCAAAAATCAAAACTCGCATGAGGGGGGAATTCTCACTGGCATAGTTCCACAGTCCAAGAAAAATCACAAACAAAGTTTCATTGTTCACATGCACCACTGTCTGCTTGTTTCCAGAAAGGAATCTGTGCAAATTCGAGCTAGATAATAGGTCAACGAAAGTATAGAAATATTTTCTCTTGCATTTTTTGTTCATTGTAAACAAAAAAAAACATATTTTTTTGTTCAATAAAAAAAAACATTTTTTTTTAATTCATAACTACAATATCGACTTGTTTGATGGAGTATCTTTCTTTATCTATGGTTCCTTTGTAATAAAATGAAAAATCTTAATTTATTCAATTATAAAAATGACATTTACCATAGGAACAAAGCAATTAAAAGATGGAAACGAGTTTGGAAAATGGCGTGGTACAAAGTTGTCTGTTTGAAATGGGTAGAATTGAAAAGAATGTACTATTGGTATGTATGTTTGTCTTCCGAGTCACCAACCTTTTCATTTTTCATGTTGTTATTTGTTTAAAAATGGCTAATTCGGAAAGAATTCATTGGCGGCCATAATTTTGTTTTTTTATTCCAACTCCTTTGTCAAGGTACATACTCTT
>LPNX010329411.1:26897-37647 GCA_001517045.1 Pseudotsuga menziesii
TTAGGAGGGATATTCCTTCATAGATGGTTTTTCGGGCTACCACCAGATCCGGATCGCGAAGGAAGATCGCCATAAGACTAAATTCGTCACCGAGTGGGGTTGTTTCCAGTATANCAAAGGACTCGGATGCCCTTGTCGAGCTTGAGACATTGTTGCACCTTTTGAATAAGATAGTGAAGGATTTTGCTATGAATTCCTTCCAAAACAGACAGATACACAAGGAAATGAGGATGAATATCCAGAGTGGGGATTATGAGGTTGACTCGGTCATTCTGGACCTTGGATCTTATGTTAACATTCTGATGAAGCAAACTTGGCAGTCGACGGGAAATCCAATGCTAGGATGGTCACTAGTGCAGCTGCGGTTAGCAAATCAGGCGAAGGTTCAGCCCATCGGTCGTTTTTCAAATTTGGTCGTCAACATTGAAGGTATGAAAACACATGCTGACTTTGATGTGATACAAGTTGTAGAATATGGTGGTTCCTATCGAGCACTACTAGGAATCGAGTGGGATAATGATAGCATGGTAGTTATCAACTCTAAAACTGGGTTATGACATTTGAGAACCAAGATGTTAGGGTCATTGCTCCTATGGACCCTCAGGAAGGATGGCGATATATTGAACCAGTGAAGGATGAATTTGGGAGAAGTTGGGATTAGGCATATAACATATCCAAGGACTACGTCCACCCCACTGTCGACGGTGAACTTGGATGGCACAACGCAAGTTCTGCATCCTCGGATTCAGATGATGCTCTAAAAAATTGGCAGAATCAGTTGCATGAGGTACCATTCCGGATGTGTGGGTTAATTACACAGTCTCTTCAACATGTTGCCACTGATATGGTCAAGTTTCCCATTTATGAAGGACTACTAGGACTCTGACGGTTCCTTCAAGAATCTAAAAATAAAGTCTTAGAACCGCAAAGGATATTGGCTCTTGATGTAACACTAAAGGCTACCCCAACCCATTGGTGGGCGACACACAAACGCACGATCCACGACTGGGAACAGTGCCAGAGTGATGATGGTCTGTTTTGGTGATGTAGAGGTTTAACATGCAAGGATATTTGATGGACATAATGACCCCTCCAGTCATTTGATCGAATGTTAGATGTTATGGACATCGTGACTCAGAGATGAGTGGCTTCACGCTTTTTTTCATATTCTCAAAGAAATGCCACAGGCCTGGTATGTAGCAGCAGAGTTGCGCAGAACCATTAACTTCCAGGACATTAATGCTGAGGTATGTAATGCTTTACACATTATCCAAGACATAGTACTAAAAGTAACCCCTATCGCATACCCAGTTGATTCCCATGCAAATTGCTCCATCCAATCCATGATGATGTGCTACAACTTGTCTGGGGAACCTGAAGGTGACAATGAGTTGTAGAATGTTAATATCCCTAAGTTTGAGGGAATTCACGGTGTCACAGCTCCCGACATACCGACAGAATCAATGAACCAGCCATTGCACATTTGGAAAATTGACATTCGAACGACAGAGAACCCGAAATTTGCCAATGCTGGGGACTATTGGGGAGAAGAGACGATAGCCAAAATCATGGATCTACTGCATGAATTCCATGATCTATTCCCCACGTGGTTTTCTAAGATGAAGGGGATCCTTAGCAATTTAGGAGAAATGAAGATTCCATTCAGGCCAGATGCAAAACCAGTCTTCCAGAGGCCGTATAGACTGAACCCACAGTATAAGGATTGCGTGAAAAATGAGCTTGATTGGATGCTTGATGCTGGGATCATCGAGCCTGTAGAAGAATCATAGTGGATAAGACCGATGGTGGTCCAAGATAAGAAGACTGGAGAAATCCGCATCTATGTTGATCTAAGAAAGTTGAATGACACATGTATGCATGACCCATTCCTGACCCCTTTTAAAGTCCTGGAAGGTGTAGGCGGTTAGGAGGTATATTCCTTCATAGATGGTTTTTCGGGCTACCACCAGATCCGGATCGCGAAGGAAGATCGCCATAAGACTAAATTCGTCACCGAGTGGGGTTGTTTCCAGTATACTGTCATGCCATTTAGGCTGAAAAATGCCCCTGCTGTATTCTCCCCTGTCGTTGTCACAGTCTGTAAGGATTTTATTTAGAAGTTCCTGTAGGTCTATATGGATGATTGGACCATCTACGGTTTGGCTAAAGACCTCCTGGAAAATCTGCAATTAATGCTGGAATGATGTCAACAACATCAGATTGCATTGAATTCCAAGAAATGTATTTTCTATCCACCCTTTGGTGTATTACTTGGGTACATCGTCTGCAAAGAACGTCTGTTGGTAGATCCGAAAAATATTGCGCTGATCCTCAGTTTACCACTGCCGACGAATGTAAAAATGCTCTGAGCAACACTATGCCATATAGGCTACTATGGCAAGTTTATCATGGGATATGCTGTAATTACCGCTCCTATGGAGAAGCTGCTAAAGAAAGATGCTGCATTTGAATGGACTCAGGAATGTCAAGGTAGCTTCGACACTTTGAAGGCCAAGATGGCCTCTGTGCCCATACTGGTTTTTCCTGACTGGAATAAGGAATTCCATGTGCATGTTGATGCCTCTTCTATTGGGCTGGGGTTTGTTCTTGTGCAACCAAGTGAAGGCGACTTGGATCATCCCATAACGTATGCCAGTAGGAAGTTATCGTTTGCTGAATGGAATTACACCACGACTGAAAGGGAAGGCCTGGCGATGGTATATGCTCTGCAAAAGTTCAGGCACTATTTGTTGGGTGGACACTTTAAGATGTTCACTGATCATTCCACTTTGCAATACCTAGTAAATAAGCCTATGTTGGGGGGAAGAATCTGCAGGTGGCTGCTTTTGTTCCAAGAATTTGATTTTGAAATAGTGGTAAAGCCAGGATGGTTGAATGCTGGACCAAATCATTTGTCACGTGTTGAGAATGGTGAAGAACCCACTAATATTGATGATGGAATGCTTGATGTGCAATTATTCCGAGTTGAAATCGCAAATGAGTACTATGGCCCCATTGTTCAGTTTTTATCTATTAGCCTTACCCCTATGGATATGTCGATTAGCCAGAAGAAGCAGCTGGTCGTCAAAGCTTCTGATTTTTCACTCATTGTAGGAAAACTCTATAAACTTGGACCAGATGAGATATTGTGACGATGCATCTTACCACATGAGCAGGGTCCCATTCTAGAGGAAGTGCACGCCGGTGTTGCGGGATGTCACTACGGAGGCTGTCCCACTTCCTGGAAGGTGCTGCATGCTGGGATTTGGTGGCCCATGTTGCATAATGATGCCAAAGACTACGCTAGGAGCTATGATGTATGCTAGTGGGTTGGTAAACCATCATAGAGAGATGAGATGTTGTTGGTACCACAAGTGACTTTGCAACCATTTGATAAATGGGCCGTCGACTTTGTAGGTCCTATCAATCCGCCAGGTAAGCACACTGGCACTCGTTATATTATCACTGCAACTGAATACTTGATGCGGTGGGTGAAGGCTGCACCAGTTGTTGATTGTACCACCACAACAGCTGCACGGTTCATTTTTTAGAACATTGTGACGCGCTTTGGGTGTCCTTGAATCCTGATGAGCAATCAAGGTAGTCACTTTGTCAACCAAACGATAAAATCTCTAATCGAGGAGCTTCAGGTACAACATAAGCAAAGTACTCCTCACCATCCGCAGGAAAATGGCACTATTGAGGCCTTCAATAAAATTTTGGAGACAACGCTGACTAAGGTATGTAAAACCAACCGCGATGACTGGGATCTGAAAATTCCTGCAGTATTATGGGCCTATCGTACTACCTGCAAACGACTCACAGGTCACACACCGTTTAAGTTGGTTTATGTGCAAGAGGCGGTCATGCTGATGGAGTACATCATTTCCAGCTTGCGCGTTGCTGCGAAAACGAGCATGGTGGATGCAGAGGCATTAGAAGCATGGGTTACACAACTGATTTAGCTCGATGAGGAACGCTTCATCGTAGGATTCTCGCAACTGGTTGTGAAATATTGGCAGAAGGCATGGCATGGTTTCCATATTAAGCACAAACAGTTCACGGTAGGAGATTTGGTGCTGTTATATGATAATAAGTTTATCAAGAATCCAAGTAAGTTACAAATGCACTGGCTAGGTCCCTATCTTGTTCAGTCTATTATTGCTGGAGGTACTGTGCAATTACAGAAATTAGATGGTGTCTTGTTACCAAAGCTCATTAATGAGAGTCACTTGAAGCCTTATAGAATGGGGATGGTGATGCACACTACCTGAAGTGATGAAAAAATAAAAAAAACCATTTCTGAGTCAGCATAAAGAGGTGAGCCTCAGAACCAAGGATGCACAAAGAAGATACAGTTGTTGGAAGTAGTTGTTCGACCATTCATGACAGTTGCCAAGCTGCGGGATGGTCAAACTAGGTAATAAATGCAGGTAGTTAAACTAGTTGGTTGGCGGCGCTTCTTGAAGTGACCCACATTAATGGGTGATCCGACCGTTAGCCGCATAAGATCACCATCGAATTTGGCGTCATTAATACCCGATTTGGAAATCATGGTGCAGTTAGATTTGGTGTTGATGGATTTGGAGTTAGAGGTGATTATAAAACACCGCATGGGAGGCATTGGTTAGCATTATTCAGTTGTGAGAGTCGAAGTAGAAGGTGAATTTGGTGTAGAGTGTTCAGCTAAGTGTTGAGCATAGTTTGTGTTGTTGAGTGTATCTTCTGGTTCTATGGGGTAAGGGATGCTGAGCGGCCTTGACGCCATTGAAATTTAAAGTGAATATGAGTCCCCTGTTCGGCCCACAGCTGTGGAAGAGGAAGTTATGAGTATTCCAGTGGGTTCGTTGTCCATTCTGAAGTGGAAACGATAGGCTCAGTGACCCAGTTTGACACCCCCTAAGAAGTGGCAAACTCGCACCTCTTTGTGAATACGAGAAGAAGTCACTGCCTAGACGGGGCCATCGAGCTCAGGACCGGTTGAGTCTGTGGCGCCCTGAGGTGTCTCACTGAATGATATTTTGGGATATGTTGCTCCCACGCATCTAGGTGCTCAACCACGGAAGCTATCGAAAAACTAGAAGTACCCACCCAAATTTCCACCACTGCTAGAAGGGATAACATGCTCCGTCAATATCATCCCTGCGTTGATGAGGCTCAAGTTCGACGACCATGATTTGTTTTTTCTTGAAGATGTTTGGGATGAGCCCTAGAAGTCTATTACAACAACGCCTAGTGGTCCCATTTAGCGAATTCTTAAACCATGGTCCAGTGGCTTAGAGAAATATGGATTGCTGGGGCTCATCAATATGCCCCACTTTGGCTGTTTGAACGAAGTGCATACATGTGTAAAGAAACTGTTGGCATGCTTCCATGGATGGACGCTTTGGCTGACTATGCTAATTCTTGTTACTGTCGACTTGATTGCTAACATTACTGGGTTTCCTAAGGCTAGGGAGGACCCATTGCAATATATTCATGGACGAGATACGGACAAAAGACTTGCAAAGCAGCTGAAGGAGCGCTTTGGGTTACAATGGGATGGTAGTGCCTTTTGCATCGACAATATCAACTCACAGACAGTGGTGCCAAAATTGTGGCTAGAAAATTTGTTCGCGGCAATCGACCTGTGTAATGCAATTCAAGAGTTGTCACCTGTGCTCATAAATGTGTGGAGGGAGTTGAGATGAATTGGTCGTTATTTTTGTTAAATAAGTTGCTCGTAGATACTATTGCTACTCAAAGTGGGCACCCCTTTTCTTATAGTTGAATTTTGATTCTCATCGCCCTGGTTGCTTGGATGGAGCCAGAGGACCACCAGCTAATGACGGTTGAGGAAACCAAGGTTTGCCGCGCTGCTCATTATCAAAACTTGTGGTGGGTTGAAGAACCCAGTTGCCAAATAGATTGCACGATTCATTTTGGGATCTACTAGGAGGCACTGTAGGTGGATTTTGTAGTTACTCCAAGAATCTCTCCCTCCATCGTGGCCAAGTATCATAGTATCATTTAGTTTTCCATTGGACCCCACTCCATTCATATTCAGGATCACCAGGATCTTGATAAGTAGTGGCTTCCATTACCTTACAAGATTACCATAGAAGATTTGGATTCGATAGTGCAAGAATGGTTGGGTGACTAGCGTGTCCCAGTGAGTCAACAGGAGTTATATAAGGAGATTCCCCTAGAAGCCCCTAAAGACCCTGTCCCATTGGAATTAAGCTCCCATGACTCTGACAATGAGTCATCACAGAACCTGAAGATGCAGCACAGCGGATGCGAGAGGAAACTCACACCAAATGGCGACAAGACTATGAGGTTGGTAGAGGTACTAAATCCGGATTAGAAGATCAATTTCATTAGCTTATCAAGGCCGTCACAAATTCATCTACAGCTGCAACTAGGCAGAATTTGGTACGGTAAGAACTAAGCTAGAATCCATTTTTTATATTGTTTCCAAGCAGCCATCAGCACAAACTTTATTGTAGGATATCCCATCGATCAATACTAAGCCCTAGGTTTGGAACGTGCAAGTCCCCCGACTGCGATCAACGCGGGAAATGTAGAAGGTTCTTAGCAGATTCACCCAATCCAGAGCATGACTTTGGACCTGAACAAGATGTCCACTACAGAATTGGCTGAGTTGCAGCATGGCGTTGCACTAGAGTTTGTGGCATGATAGAAGGAATTGACGACAGGTTATGTTGAAGCTCGGGATTCTGTTAAGTAGCTGAAGAAGGATGCCACAGGGCTGCACCAGGTCCGTGTGTAGTTGGCTAAAGAAAAAATAAAAGAAATCAACACACTCAAGGCGACCCAGGATGAGATGCAGTGAAAGGCTGTTGCGAAGATTACGAATCTCAAGAAGGCGCAAGATCGCCTGATTGTGGAGCAAGCGCAACTGTGTGCGCGATATCGTGAATTGGAGCAGGGTATCTCTGCAGCCTGTCAGGACATGGTCAACACCAACACCGAGCTCACTCTAGTCGAGAAGGCCCACCGATTGGGGCAGACCTTGATTCAACTTTAGGACCATAACTTGCTGCTCCAGGCTCAAGCACATCCCACTTCCCTGTCGGAGCAGGTTGCGGAGCATAAGGCCTCCTTCGAGGAAATTGCTACTCAGTTTGGCCACATGGAGCAAGAGGCAAAAGCTATTATGGAGAAAACCACGCAGTTCTGGCAGAGCATTGTTTAGGATGAGCAGCTGGACCAACTCATGGTGCAGGTGCAAGAGGCAGAGGGTCAATTGACAACTTTGAATTCAGCGCTTAAGGCCATGATGCTAATGGTACAAATCACGTAGGCCACCAAACTGAATGATCTCCAACAGCGTATTGCCCGTGCCCAAGAGCACTAGAAAAAGTGCCACGAGAAGCTCGATGAATTCCAAGATATTAGCGACCAATTGGATATTAAAGCTATCGCCACGCTTCAGGTTGTTCAGGAGAGTCGACAAATGGTTGACAGCAAGGCTACAAAGGAGCACCCCGTCCAGCAAACTGTGAGCAATTGTCAGAATACCATTTCTAAAGTATAGCTCCAAGTTTGGGACTTTGCCCAGCAATTTGCTAATTTTAAGGATAAGACTGTCGCATATACCTTGTCAACTTGATGTGGCTCGAGGATGAGCCATAAAACTGTGTTGGGGGCCTATTGGCAAGGGGTTGGGGTGAGTGAGTTGGGCAGCATCGTAACAACTGCACAAGCTCACGCGGCACTGCACAAGGGCCATTCGGTGCGATAAGCAGAGAAGTAACCACTTTTTTAAATATTTATGTATATGTGGGCCTAATTTTGTTGTAATAGGTCAGTAGCAGTTATAAATTAGTTAATAGTGGACCCTTGTAGTGAAGGCATAAACCTATTTATAGATCCATTTTTGTAATGGTAAACAGACATGTTTTTGGCATTGCAACTAGCGCACTCTGTGCTAGGGATTGTTCTGTCTCCACTGCGGTTTTGTCTGGGTTTCTTTTGATGCACTCTCCGGTTTTGGAGAAAGGTGGTGTAATGTGGCATATTTGCACAAGATTAATATAATATGTGCTTAGTATGGTTCACTCTTTATCTGTTGTTTGTTATGATGCGGCAGTACCACTTTTGTTATAATGATGCAATGTGATTTATGTAGATCTGTTATGGTGCTATGATTCTGCTTCTGATGCAATGATGCGACTCAGTTTCTCCTTGCTCTATTAATGCGATCTGTTAAATCTCTGTGACTATTGAATGTGGTATGATGTTTCATGATTAATGTTGTGATAAGATAGGGCAATCGCATAAGTCATGGTTCCCCTCAGTCGAATCCTCATGTCCTCCTTCCCCACTATCAGAAACTTGGTTCTGACAACTCTCCCTTGAACACCTTGGGTTTGACCTCATCTGCTTTGCAGACGTTGCTGGGCAGGATAAAACCTGTTCAGTCTGGTGCTCAGGGAGATCGCACTGCAAGATGTTGACAAAGCTGGAACCCCTGTCGATGAGGATTTGTTGGTGGGTTGCGCCGACATGATGTGGATTGCACAAGATCAAATATGATCCTCCATCAGACACCCTACTTAAGAAAACATGAACTTATAGCTCATGCGGTAAATAATGCACAAAATCAAGAGCCTCGTAGGTTCATTAGTTGCTTCTTAGAAACACACGTTATGACCTCTTTTTTTTACTCAACTAAATATTCTATATATTCTTTCTCATGGGTCTTCCAACCAATCCTGGTTTCCAAAATTGCATCCATCTCTTTAGTTTGGTTGATTGGTAGATGTTATTCACATCCATCTAGAGTACCTTCATCATCCCCCTTTTCTCCTTCATGAAACTCGTACAGAACAACAACATTACATGTTGGAGATATATACAACCTTTCTAGTAGCTCTAACTGATAATCATTGTTAGAAAGTCTCTTGAAAACTATGCACATTCCTATTTTCTCATACTTGCGCTTATTATATGTACCCCTAGGAAATCACTATTTTCTCAAGTGATCCATCACTAAATTTCCTTCTATAAATGTCTTCCTTTTCCGCAGGCATGCTCTCTAACTATTATTTTTTACTTGTCGCTTATTCTTCACCTGCTCATGCATTTATTTCATACCATTAGAAAATAACTTGCATCGACACTCTTCTTATATTCCATATCTAGAAATTCAAACAAATCTACTACCCCTTTAGGTGATCAACCATAAACAACTTGAAATGGACTTCTCCCTAGAGATCTGTTCACTAACTTGTTTTAAGTGAATTAATCCTAAGCCAAAACAAGATCCCACCACTATGATTATCACCACTAAAACTACTCAGAAAATTCCCAAGACTCCTATTGACCACCTGGGTTTCTCCATCTCTTTTTGTAAGGTATGTTGATATGTACAACAATTTAGAGCACAATATCTTCTAGAGCATCTTCAATAAGTGACAAAGAAATATTGTGTCTTTATCTAACTTAATAATCCTTTGTAGGCCATTTATCTTTACCCCTTCCTTGAAAAATAAAGTAGCTACTTTAGTGGTACCATTTGTTTTCTTACATGCTATGAAATGTGCCATTTTTGAAAACTTATCCACCACCACCATAACATAATCATGCTTCCTTTTTGTCCAATGTATTTCCAAAGTCAAATCCATACTCACATCCTCCCATGGTCCTTCAGATACTAACAATAGACTATAAATTCCATTGTTTTGACTTTGACCTTTAGACAATTGGAAAAATCTACAACAATCAACAAATTTCCTAACCTCCTTTATGATGCTTAGAAAAAAGTACCTCTCTCTCATCAATGTTTTTGTATTTACCATACCATAGTGTCCACTTAAACCACCACTATGTAAATCTATAATGAGATTCACCTACAATGAACCCTATAGGATGCACAACTATTGGTTCCTAATCAAGAATCCCTCTTGATTATGAAAATCAAAGAATGGTGTTCGATCAATACTCCATTGTTCTTTGCATGTTTTCCAAGCCTCTACAAAATATGCATCTCATTCATATAGCTTGTTCATATATTCCAAGACAAACATTTCAACTAACATGGTGTTTAGTAACGTTGCGTTTGAATTCAATGCATTGGCAACCTTTTTTAGTCCCTGCCTTTAGGCCGGCAGGGACTATATGAATGGGCTTTCCATCAAAATAATACTCTTGCACATATTTCAATGCAAATTTACATATTTTTATCATAACTTTTATTCAAAAGTATGAATGTCACCTTTTGATTAACCTATAAAATTATACAAGAGCTTTTGGCCACCAATCATTTAAATTATGGTCTTATTTAGACTCTTTTCGAGGCAGGATCTTATGAAAATGAGTTTATTTTCATTCACATCTTAGTTTTTCCATAAGTATTTTGGAAGAAAAAAATTCAAGTTGATTAATGCTAAAATTCATTTAGCATTACTTTGATGGCATTTACTGCTTGGTTGAATAAATTTGGTTGAATGTTTTCATACTATAAGCATTTAAAAATGATGTTGGTGGCAATTTGCTTACTGGACATGTTTGTTGTTTTTTTTCAACAAACACTTTTGATGTCGGCTCTTCCATCCTTTAGGTTAGCACGTAATCCCGTGAATTCAATAACCTCTGGCGGCTCTCCCATCTTTTAGGTCAGCAGGTAATCTTGTGAATTCAATAGGCTCATGCTACTGTTATTTCTTTAGGCTACTACTACTTCTGGGATACTGCTGATTCCTTTTTCTGTACGTAGGTATTCGCTATAAAAACCATTTATCAA
>LPNX010329426.1:0-26121 GCA_001517045.1 Pseudotsuga menziesii
ATATTGAATCCATGGATGTATTTAATTGCTTATACATGGTTGATTATATATTCTAGGATATCTCTAACACATTTATATATATCATGCTTTCTTTGTTTGCCGTTGTTGAGAGAAAATTATAATTGCAATTGCATTGGAAAAGCTAAACGGGGATCTACTTCAACCGTCCGGAATAAGGTACGATTCGATATCCCTGAGTGTTAGATTTGCTTACTATTCTTGTATATTGAGAAAGATTGACTTCTGGTGTCATATTATCTATTGTGGTACCCCTAAGCCATAGGAATTTTCTTTCTGTAACAGAATTGGCGACTCCACTGGGGAGGTTCCTAGTTTTTTTAATTTGGGGATGATCTTGGAACATCAAAGTATAATATAAGTCCATGGGGTCCAAAGAGTCTATAGAGGGAAATGGAAGTCTATAAATGTGTGATCTACCCGGTGTGGTAAAATCAGCTATAACATATGCCCCCTAATGTGTGAGGTCAAAGGGGTAACATGATGGACAAAATACATTATAAAATCCATCCCATAAGTGGAGTAATGAAGATCCAGGTGGAAGAACTAGCCACTCATCAGTACAATACAATGATAAATCTTTGCATGTGATTGCAAATACATGTTAGTAGTCCCAGATACATAAGAGTACAATGGCCATGAATAGGCATGATATACAAAGTGTCATGTGTGGTCATTGCCACGTACAATATACAATAGATTAAGATCTCCATAATGGATGAAGATATATGATATACACTACTGGAATCATGATCACGAGAGCTTAAATATCATGAATACTGGCACGATCAATGAGGTAGCATATATGGAATGCCACCAAGATGGAATGTCTTCTACACAAACCGCTATGAGTACATGTCCTACTATGTGAATAGATATGTCGAGGTCGAACATAGTAGTCCATCATCTGATTACCGATCATTGATGTGTACCATTAACAGATGTGAGATAACCCACTGATAATGAAAATGGGAATCAAGGTACATAGTGCAATCTAACAAGTGTGAATAGATGTGTTGAGATCGAACAATTGAAATAATCCATCGATTAGGGGACATTGATGTATTCCCAAAAATGTCGATGGCGAGAGAACCTACCATCGATGACTGTAAGTCTCAAGGAACTCAAATGAGTCTAGACTCGTATTCCAGAATAAATCATCTGATGTCAATGGAATGGAATCCGATGGAAGGAGGGCATTAAGGAATCCCACATCAACCAACATGAGGTACTCAAGAATGCTGTATAGTGTGTGAGAATTCAATGAAAAAGATGCACACGAACTAGTAACAGTACCAGGAATGGTCGACATGCAAAGTCAAGATAACTGAGGAATGACCGACTTCGGATTCAACTTCCTTCAAAAAAGAGTATAAGGCTATATGGATGATAACTCAAAGTTAGGGAGCTGGAATAAATCTCAAGAAGGCAAGAAAAACTCATGAAATTCAATTACAACTTGACATATACAGGAGAGTCCCTATAGGGAAAATCCAGCATAAAGTTCAAGAGGAGTATGAAGCTCTTGCTCAAGGACATGGAGGGACTAAAAAAGGGACTCCCATAACCTAAAGGAGGCATATCAGCATGGGTACCAAATGAAAAATGCTATCTAACTAGGGAACCCATGTATAGGAAAGCTCTACCATTCTCACAATACCACTTCTAACAACAGCATGAAGGTTCCATGATATCGTAGAATGGGTTCAAACCTAAGGTTAAAGTGAAATGGTCATAAGGTCAGGATGTGAAATCCTAACCTATATTTCAGTTCAGATGTTATAACTGTAATAAGATCAAACAGATCAAATAATCGGTCAAACCACACTCAAAACGGGTTCCTACAACATCATATTAGTCCAAACGGTCCAAAAATGGTAAAAAACAAGTCAAAACTATAGAAAGTGGGTAAAAATTCAAATATTTCTATAAAATAGTGAAAAAATAAAATTTTCCATACCATTTGAAATTTTACCCACCATAGTGCATTTGAGACCATGAACTTCAACATTTGATTCCAGGATTATCGGGATGTGTGAAAAATGACAAATATTTTTGGATTTTTCCTCATTTGAGTCCAAATAACTTGACTCTTGGCCTTCCAAATTCCTTTAGAACACTCATATTCAACCCTCCATTACCTCTTTGGAGTCCTATATAAGGAACCCCTTGGAAACTATAGTCCATTGTTGTCTCACCTTTGCTTATACTTGAGTTTGCATCCCTTTGTCCCTTGGAGCACATAGTGTTCTTCCCAAACTTGCCTTTGCTTTGTGAGATTTCTATCGAGATATGGAGGATTGAAGTGGTGGAGGCATAGGTGGAAGACTCGATTTCTCTGGTTCGCAGAAGTGCCGACAGAGTTTGTCACTATTGTATCTCTAATTTATTAATAGAACTATCTTTTCCTGTCCAATTCATGTGCATTTTGAATATGAATATTGAATCCATGTATGTATGTAATTACTTATACATGGTTGATTATATATGCTAGGATAGGTCTAACACATTTATATATATCATGCTTGCTTTGTTTTTTGTTGTTGAGAGCAAATTATAGTTGCAATTGCATTGGAAAAGCTCAATGAGGATCTACTTCAACTGTCTAGAATAAGGTACGATTCGATATTCTTGAGTGTTAGATTTGATTATTGTTGTTGGATATTGGGAAAGATTGATTTATAGTGTCATACTGTCTATTTTGGTACCCCCAAGCCATAGGAAGTTTCTCTCTATAACAGAATTGGTGACTTCGTTGGGGAGGTTCCTAGTTGTTTTTCTTTGGGGATTGGGTATTCAATGTGCTTGAATTGCTCTTTATTTCTCTGTTTCTATGTCAGGTCTGGAGGTATGTTTTCCCAGTAGTGTCCTGTAGGAGTAATTTGGTCTTGGCTTATCTGTTTTCCCTATTTTCATCCTGTTTCTTCTTGTACGTGAGTATTTTCATTATAGTTGCATATACACACGGTTTTCGCTTCAATTCTTGCATATGTACACAGGTTTACTGCATACAATCACGTATGCTTTGATTTTTGAGATTTATATGGAGGATTGAGTGTTGCTGGGTGAGTTTTGATGTTTGACAAGTCTTCTTGGGTGCTGTTGGTGTCTATATAAAGCCTCTGTTTCTGACCAGAGACCCCTTTTTATTTATTTTTAATTAGGTTTTGTTCTTGTCATTCATTTCTTCTTTTTGTTTTTGGGATTAGTGCATTAGGTCTCTTTTCTCCTGGATCCTTGTTTTCTACTGTCTATGAGTGGTTGCAGGGTCTAAGAATTGTAGATTCTGTTAGTGATTTTTATATCTCATTTATTTTTAAAAAATACAAAAATATTTTTGCTTTTGCATATTTATGCATTCTTGTATTTGCATGGCATGGTACTTGCATTAGGTTTTTCTTATTGAATTATAGTCAAGTGTTCATTTAGGAATGAATGCACTCTCATTTGAAGGAAGAAACTTGCATCTCATGTAGTGGCATACCCTATTTTTCATTCGACAAAAGATTTTCACTTGGCATGGTTTGTTAGGTTTGCACATTTATTTCACTGCTGAGTCACAATATCATTAGTTGCATGACCATTTACTTTTGAGTAATTACAACCATTAAAATAAACGCTTAATTAAAATGAACTACACATTTTTCTTTTATAGGGCTTGCCTACAAGATTAGGATTTAGAGTCTTGGAATTGTTCATTTTGAGTCAATTCTCCAAGACTACTAAACAAAAATAATTAGGTGTCCATGCAGGAGAGAGTGAGAAATCCTTGGTATAATAGTGTTTCTTAGGAAGCTCCTCTTACACAGGAGTCAAGCACGAGGCAACACATGCAATTTTGATTGGGATGACCCCTGGTCACTTTTTGTGAGTGTCAGAGATATTTACAGATCGTGTTTGTATCTGGGGGCCTTTGAGGTATTGATTTTTCACGTACCCCAATTTAAATAACATTTTATGTTTAAGAAAACATTATATTTTATCTTTATTGTAAAGTTTATTACTATTGACCAAGTGGGGTCAAGGATGACTATAGTTAATTATGTTGAATATTTTATTATTTAATAAATAAAAGATGAGACAAATAGCTAAGGAGGTTGTTGAATGAGTGTCCATTGACCCACTAGGAGGAATAGACCGGGGTGAGAGCAAACTGACACATGGCATTGTCCTCAATCACTTCTAGCTGTTGCAGGGGGCAACTTCCCTAATTTTTTGGTCATGTTCCCAAAGAAAGTGGAACAGAGCAGGTGGATCATTAATTAAAAATAATTGACCAAAAGACCTAGGCATGCATATATCTATCCATCGAATTCAACATGAGCCTGTTCAATCATTACCTTGTGAAATTTCTGAAGTTGAGAAAGGAGCACAAGAGATTCGATGAGGGGAAAGTTAGAAGTGGATTGAGTGATTAAGAATGCATTTAGAACTAGTGAAACCACTTAGCTAAGTTCTATATTGTTGAGGACAAAAGTACTGTTGTTGAGTTGCAGGGGTATTTAATCCCATTTCTTCACACAATGCATTCATCCTGGTGGATCGGTGGACAAGCTTGGGGGTCCTAAGACAAGCAATTGAGCCATCTTCACGAAAAGGTTGGGTGGAACGGGCTCCTTGGGATATTTTTCTCTTCTACAAATTACCAGGTTCCATTTTGTTATCTTATTTATTTTCTGTCAAAGCAAATTATTGGAATGAAAGAAGTCATGTTTAGTTTTTCTATTATTACTTAGATGCTTTGAGTCTTCTAGTAGAATGTTTAAGTCTACATTTTATTCAAGAAGATTTACTTGTATATGATTATCAGAATAGATGAGTCTATAATTAGAAATGATTGATTAATGAGTAAAATTTCCTTTCTGCATTTTCCCACTCATCTTACGATGAAGTACTCTAGTATAGAAGGATTGTTTAGCTGTAGATAGGACTGATTATATATGGATAAAATGATCTGAACTATTATCGAATTATAGAGTTTCCATAGAAATATGTAACACCCTGGTTTTGACCCCATTGCATTAGATGTATATGATGTATATATTGTAAATGATCATGGTGTGGAGCTAAAGGCCAAGGCCCCACCATCGATTGGTTATGCTATGTTTTGGATTTAAATTGTCACCAATGGTATATCGGGGCATGTGGCATACATATTGAGTTTTGTCATCATGTAAATATGCATATTTAATTAAATAACCCAACCAGCTACATTCGTGGCAACTAAATTGAGAAAGGGCATGATTTTCACAAGGATAAGGTGGGGGATGTCAAACCTTGGGCAATGAGAGAAAAATCCATGTGTCACCTTCCCTTGTCTTACCCAACCACCACCATTAAGAACTGTTGCTGTTAGTTGGGGCAGTTATGGCTGGGAGTGGAGTGTGGCAGGACTGTCAGTCCTTGCCCACACGTACACTCCACCAGCGTGGTTGACCTCACGATGGAAAAAACCACTGCCATCACTCCAGCAGACATTCCACTCTCTCCAAGACGGTGCAAAAACATTCACGTAGTTCCGAATACTGCACGTTATCTCCATTGTCTGTTCATGCCTCAAGGGAGTCTGGTTGTTCCCACGCATAGGCTTCTTTCCTGTTTTGGTCTCGCGCAGCCAGGAGAGAGGAGCCATCTCCACCGTCGTTCACATTTTGCATCACAGAGGAACTTGGTGTGTTTTGGTTTGTAATTGGGATTGGGTGTAAATCTTCTCTCACGCACTGGGTTCTGCGTTGTTGTTACTCACGCAGCAAGTTGGGAGCTGTTCAGTCACTATCACCCATGATTTTCCTGTGGAAATCCATTTACACTCAGGGACCATGTGTAAGTTTTCCTTACTGATCTGTGGTTTGTGCATATGTTTTTCCCTCTGTATTTTGGGGTCTGGTGCAAGTTTCTCTCACGCACGGGATGGGAGATTGTATTTTCTTCCCCAGTGTGGTCTGTGTAAGTCTTCCGTGGCTTCATTTCCCTAGACGGGTTGTTGTTCCCCACGTTTGTTGGTTGTGTATGCTGTTACACTTTGGGGCTGCCGCAGACTATTTGGAGTCGTTTTCCCTTGTTAAGCTGAAATTGCTGATTGATTGCTTGTGTGCAATGGTTGGTATTTGGACTGTGTTGGGGGTAGGGATGGGGGCTTGGTTTGCTTGATAAAACTGGTGTGTTTGGAAACCACACAGATAGAGCTACAGGGTTGGATTTCTTCTCCACAACCCCTAAATAGCACTGGAAGGGAAGGCAAGGCCTGAGGGACTGTGTAGCAGAGAAGGGACTGATTCCTTGTGTTGGGTGTGTGTGGGTGTCTTACAAGTCAAGCTAGTTTTGGTGTAGGTGTTCCTAGCTCTATAATGGGCTCACCAGCTTAGCATTTAGCCTTTCCCAGCTCCTTGATGGCCTGATAAACCTGACCATGTTGGCTTGGATGTCTTGTTGATGGCATGATAAACCCAACTGTGTTGGCTTGGCTGTGTTTTGTGTACCCTTGGCTATGTGTAAGCCTTCTTGTTCCCTTATTCCTTGGAGAATCATGCCCATCTCAGGGGTGGCAGTGCTGCTAAGAGATTAAGGATCACGCTGGCCTATGGTTGGGTGGAACATTGCAGCGACGTAGCTGGTTGCGAAATGAGTTCTTCATAAGATAAGTAATCTTGCATATTTTACTTCTGCAACCATATTTTCTGTTAATGAATGTGATGAACATGTGGAATGAATGCTTGTATGAACGTATGATTGCTTCCTCTATGTATGATAAATGATCATGTATGCATGTCTAGTTAAAAGCATTTTATTTCAGCATTTCAACAATTTTATGAATGCACATGTTCATGGGGTTGGTAGCTCGGATGGTTAACGCAATGGTAGCATCCTCTTCGCTGGCCAGAGGGTCGGGGACGTTACAAAATAAATCAACAATATTTTCTTATGATAAGTTTAACAACAATATCTTCAAGTAACTGTGTTGACATTGGAAGCTTTTTACTATTATTTCTCCAAGATATTTAGCATAATAATCCATTTCTAGAACTTAACCTTGTATACAAAAACCTCTAAGGATATTACAAGCAGTCTATACAACAAGTTTTTGTCACACAGTCATCAAACTGTGTGAAGTATAATACATTAACAAATACTATAATACAGTCTATTTATTACACTTAGTAAAGAAAACCACTCGGCATTTTAATACTTAAAAACTTACACTATAAACATATTACTCTAGTTATATTATAATAAACAAAGCACAGTTAAAACTCCAAGTGTTTCTTTTAAAACATCTAACACTATAAGTTCATGATGAATAGTCAATAGGCTGAAAATGGTTAACATTGTAACACCTATTGTATTATAGTACATAAATTATGAACGTAGTAAAAAAAACTGTAAACAATCAATATAACATTAATATTATTATTCGTATTTGTAAACTATTCTTTCTAAACCCTATTCATTAATACAATCCTTTATATCCATTTACAAAACAAGAATATTACCAAAACTGTTTATTAAAACCAAACCCTAGGTTAATCCTTATAGTATAGAGTGCACAATTAAAATTGCAACAACTAATTTGCCAAATGTCTTTAACTAGTTCTCATCCATAGAATAAATTACATCAAAACGATTGAAAATTCTTTATCAGGCTTAATGCACTGTGCAACCAAAATTTCCAAGAGGAAAACAATTGCTAACAACTATTTTTTTGGTCGTAAGCTCTTCTCTTTAAAACAACATAACTATAAACAGATTCTTTTAATTAACTAACGGTTGCCACGTTGTCCTAATCATAAATCCAAAATATCCTTAATAGTTTTGAAGCCACGAAGGAATTTCAATGGCTGAGCAAGAGGCCGAGAAAAATTCGACATAACTTAATCACAGTATGCAAAACAATAACAAAAACCTTGGAATAGTAATATTTTTTACCCTAAATCGATATTACAAGAGCCGTAGCTCATTGGTAAAAACCCTAAGGGTTATAACTTAGGATGGCCATATGGCCTCCATCACTAATCCAAAACAAAACAACAATTTTTCCATAAGTATTCTGAACACTGTAGTATCATTCTACAAGAACCAATGGTATCACTGCAGACACATTCACAACAAAGGGTACCCCAGGTTTGGGACCGAGGCTTACCAAGCCTTTTCTTGCTCACACTCTTCAGCTCAAGCAAACGCCTTCAACTTTCGACTATGCTTTATCAAGTATCTTCACCTACCATTAAACAACAAACGTTAAACATTATTTAATATTTATCTTGGTTTAAATAAATAAAAGAAAATGAAGATGTTGGGAAAATTCATTATGACTTACTATCTTTAACATAGAGCTTGAAGAACCAATGATTGCGAAGAACCAAAGTTCGAGCCTGCTAATGCCACGACCGAGCTCAAAGAAAACAATGATGGCAAAGAACCCAAGAAGTGAGCCTGCTAACTCCATGGGCAAACAAAGAGTGACTTTTGTTGTAGAGATCCGAGGAAGCCATGACAAAAAAAAGAACGATAATTTTTACAGAGACCTGAGGAGGTCGAGGGCTTGTCGACTTATTCCACCATCCAAACAAATAACTGTTAAAGCCAAGCGAGTCTTTAGGGAAAACTTTGATTGTAAATGCATAGGGTTTAACGCCAAAACCCTCCTTCCGGTGAGCATCCACCACGTAGATCTCACTACTCTTGAAATTGTTTTGGTATTGATATAGTTTTGAGCCGGTTTGTTAACCCTGTCATATGGTAAACACATTACTATTACTTTTGTTAAAAAAATATACAAGTTATTGCATGCAAAGTAATACTATTACCTTTGTTTAAAACTAAACAAGTCATATTTTGGTATGTTGAAGCTTTGAGCTAGATTATAGTTTTTATATATGCATTGTGAAGTTTTATCTAGGTTATAGTATTATTTTATGCATTGGTTATATGCTTAGGATTGTGTTGTATATTGGTACTTAGTTACTAGCTAAAATATAAAAATGTTAATTGTTATGCCTAGGTAAGTTCTAGGAGTAACAAGTTAAAATGCATAGTTAATGTTGGATAATTACATACCATTAATCATGTAACGTATTTTTTTAAGAGCAAATAATTACACTGTTAACTCGAAATTTCTACCTAGGTAGAATAGGTCTTTCTATAAGCCTAATAATTATTACGTTTCGATAATCTAAACCATAATTAGAGTTTAAGGACCTTTCCTAACTTACTCGATTAATCTTCCGAGCCTTATTTTTTTACATCGTAAACCTGGAAGTAAGTTTTACCTGTAAATCTTGTACAAGCATCGGATCTGCGTTAGCTTTGAGAAAAGATGAGTAAGCCTCGGGATAACCTAAAGCCCCCCTTCAGTAAGAAAAGAAAATAACCATCATAATCATTCACATTCTTACAAACAAACCAATGATCTGAATTCAATAATTTGAAACGCATTAACTTCTGATAAAACTTTTATTCAAGACTGAAAATCAATACAGATTGAGTACGGTTAGTGGAATGTGAATTATAAGTTAGTAAGTAAATTCTGCAGCCTTTTAGTTATAGTTAACCAAAGAGTATTAACTCCTAATTTTCTCTTTATGTCTTGTCTTTATAGACAATCTGTTAACTAGACTAAAGTTAATAATTAAACTAGCATTCTCGCTACGATTTAGCATTTAATATCACATAGAAAAATTTTAAATTTTTGTGAATTTTTGGGGATGTTACATATGGTATCAGAGCCCACACTTAGACACTAGGCCTGAAGTGGCTTAGCGCACATAAACAAAAAGTAAATAGAAAGTATGGATACTGATTTATGATTTTAAATGTTGTTGTACATAATATTTTCTGAGTTAGATTTGTAGGTATGGAATGACTCAAAGAGTATGCTAAAGAGAGGTCCTCGTTAAATGAACAAAATAATTTTGGAAAAGAACCTGCTAAGGAAGATATAACTAATAACTCATATGAATTACTGCAAACAGTTAAGGATCTAAAAACTGAAATGGATACCATTAAAAAAGAAAATGAGAGAATCCTAAGAGCTCAGGAGGAGCTGAATCAAATACTGCTAGAAAATTTTTATAATGAAGAAAAGGATAAACATATAGAATATGACACTACATCCTATCAACATAAGAGTAAAAAGTCAAAATATTCTAAAATTGAAAGTGGTTCTTCTTCTGAAATTAACGGTAACTCATACAGAAAGAAACACCAGTATTCTAGTGACAATATCAAGAGTAATTATCACCCTAGAAAGAAGAAGTACAAGCCCTATGAAGAGATTTCCGGGGAGTTCAAAAAGATTAAAACACCAAATTTTAATGGAGAAATAGAAAAAGGAGAGGAAGCCGAAGCATGGCTGTCTGGAATGAAAAAGTACTTACAGATATATAATTATTCAAATCAGTTAAAAGCGAGGATGACAATATATAACTTAACTGGAAAAGCTGACATCTGGTGGAAGGACATAAAACGAGTTAAGGGCATAAAAGAGAATAATATAAACTGGAGCACTTTTAAAAAGTACTTTAAAAATAAATTTCTGTCAGAGCAATATTACAAGGAATGAGCTAAAGAATTTTATGACCTAAAGTTGGGAACCATGAGTATGAAAGAGTTAAATAGTAATTTTTTAAGCTTGCTGCAATATGTGCCTTATATTGTTGATGAAAAACCCAAGGTACAATGATTGTTTACCTTTTCATATTAAGGAAATGATTGAATATGATAATCCCAAGACCCTTGAAGAGGCCATGCGAAAAGAAAATTTCTGCTATGAACATAATTGGAAAAGGGAGAACATGCCAAACTGGAATAATTTTGAACCAAGAAAGAAAAGTTTCACACCTAATCATAATTTTGGGCATAATAACTCATGCAATATTCCTAACAAAAATTTTCAATGAAATAATTTAAAAAGCAACTCACAGCAAAGCCCTACTGTCACAAGAAATAAAGAATTTACAAATTATCACAATAACTATGTTAAAAATAATGAACATAAGGAACCGATAAAGTGTTGGGAATGTCAGGGACCTCACTATGCATCAGTATTCCCTAACAGGAAGAAGGCGATCAACAACATTCATGTTGTGCAAGAAGAAACAACGGTTGGTGATTTAGTGAGAGGGATGCCCAGAATCAATGGAGCACTGAAAAATAGACAGGATGAATATCAGACTTCCATGGTGGAAGTATAAGATATGCTGAACCATAAACCTATTTATATTTTAATTGACACAGGGGTTACCCTGAGTTATGTCTCCCCTAGTTTAGTAGAGAAAAGTAAACTACCAGTAGATAAATTTGCAAAATCATGTCTAGTTCAATTAGCTACAAGAGCAAAAAGGAAAGTAATTGATTTTGTGAAAGATTGTACATTATTTATGAATCAGTTTGAAACTTCTGTAAAGTAGAATGTACTTCCATTAGGCTCCTATGATGTATTAATTGGAATGGATTGGTTGGAACAACATCAAGTAATGTTAAATTGTGTTGATAAAAATTTTACCTGTTTAAATAACGAAGGAGAAATGGTAACAGTAAGAGGAGTTCCTAGGAAAACAACAATCAGACATATTTCTTCCTTACAACTAAAAAGGGCTGTTCAAAAGGAATGTAAAGCTTTTGTTGTAACTATAACTAATGAAGAACACATTAATAAAGAAGACAAGTTAAAACTTGAAGATATACCAATTATGAGATGTTATTCATATGTATTTCTGGAGGAAAATCTGGGATTGCCTCCGAAAAGGGAGCTGGATTTCACTATTGAGCTGGTACTAGATGCGGTGCCTAACTCAAAAGCTCCTTACCAGATGAACATCTTGGAGCTTAATGAACTAAAATCGCAATTAAAATAACTGATAGATAAAAATTATATAATACCAAGTGTGTCTCCTTGGGGAGCACTGGTCATTTTTGTTAAAAATAAGGACGATACTCTGCGCTTATGCATTGACTATCATCAACTTAATAAGATGACAATTAAAAATAGATACCCATTTCCTCGCATAGATGAACTATTCAATCAATTGCACAGAGAAACAATATTTTCACTTATTGACTTAAGACCCGGTTATCATCAATTCCGAATTAAGGATGTGTTGATGTAATTGTAACTTTAGAATGTATTCACCTATGTATCTTGTGTCTTGTACCCCGATGTTTATTTTGGGATGTGTTTGTAATGTAATTGAGTCATGTCATGCTCTGATTTTCTAATCGGGAGGATCTATAATGTAAGCAAGTCATGTCAAGTCATTGTGGGTAACCCTCCTATTGATTAAGGGTTAAAGTCCCTACAGTTCTGGGGAACTAAGGTTATTAGAATCTCCTAGAGAAGTCGGCCTTAGTTGGGTTTAGTCAAGTCGGTAATTAGTATAAATAGAGAGTGAGCCTCTCTATTTATCATACACTCACTCACACTTAGTTTTAGCGCATAGCTGAGGAAGAAGAAGACACTGGGGCTAGGAAGAAAGAGGTTGCTGCTATCAGGAGATCATCTTACTGTTTTGGGGTTTTACTTTTGGTGTTGATTCTATCTCTGAGGAAGTTGTGGGGTTTTCTCCATTTATGGTTTCCCCAAGGAAAAACATTGATTTCATTGTCTCTTGTGTTTGATTTCCGTGCTTGTTATTCTCTTAGTTAAAATATCCTAATAATGCTAGCTTAATGTTAAAATTCTAACATGGTATCAGAGCTAACCTGAGAAGGAGACACTGTGTAGCTGTGGGAACTAGGGTTTCCTAATTTGTGGATCTTCCTCCACATATTTTCAGCAAAAGAAGGTTGGATTAACTCTCCTCCTTAGGGCGCATCTTTCTATCGAAGCAGAATCCAATTTTGAGGTTTTTCAGTTTTGAACCCGACACTACTGCCAGAAATTAGGGCTTTCCATAGAAGTGGAATTTTTCAATTTCAGTGAGCCCAGGACTAGATTGATATCCTCCCCAAAATCAAAGTTAGGGATAAAATTCAAAACATTTGGTTGGACAAAACTCCGAAAAAGCAAAACCCTAATCTGCTCCTGAGCCAGCACTGCAGGATTTCAGCTCCAAATCCAGATCCGACATCTTGACCTGGTAAGATCTAAATATTTTGTATTTCCATTTGAGGTTCTCAGTTAAGATGTCTCATCATACCAAGCTTAATGAAATCTTGAGGGAGCTGATAACTTTTGAGCTTGGAAGTATAGGATCTCCCTAGTCCTGGAAGAAAATGAGTTGGACTCCTACATCCATGAGGAGGTTCCATTTCCAGAGGGAGATGAGGCTAAGGCCTTACATAAGAAGAAGTTGGTTATGGCAAAGAGGATTATTGCTGATTCAATCAAGGATCACCTCATACCATAGGTGTCCTCCCTCAAGACACCTAAATCTATGTTTGATGCCCTAACCAAACTGTTTGAAGGGAAGAACATAAAGCAGAAGATGACTCTGAGGAACCAGTTGAAGAATGTGAAGATCTAGAATGCAGAAACAATCCATTCTTACTTCACAAGGGTCTCCCAGATCAAAGAACAACTTGAAGTAGTAAATGAAGAAGTGGAGAATGCAGAGATTGTAATGACCACCTTGAATGGGCTCCCTAGGTCATGGGACTCATTTATTCAAGGGATCTGTGCTAGAAAGAAGTTAGTCAAGTTCAGCAGACTATGAGAAGAAGCTCAGAGCAACTCGAGAAGAAAAGATGGGAAGTGAATCTCAATCTCTCATAGTACAATCCAATAAATACAGATCTAGCCGCCACAAAAGTAAGTACTCTCATCAAAAGAATAACTCTAGAAATCCTAGAGATTCATCTAAGTACATATGCTATACATGTAATGAACAAGGACATTTTGCTAGAGATTGTCCTAAAAATAAAAGTAGCTCTCACAAGAGAAGACATCACGCTCATGCTAGAGAGGATGATGAACCTTCCATAAAGAGAAATAGACAAGTCAGTGATGATTCTTCAAGTGATGAAGAATATGTTCTGATCTCCGCTCTCACAGGAACTATCACATATGGCAGCAATGATTGGATTATAGATAGTGGTGCTTCCAAGCACATGACAGGATTCAAGGAATCCTTTGTGAAATTCTCTAAACATGAATCACCTCACAAGGTGAAACTTGGAGATGACTACTAGTATCTAGTAAAAGGTAGTGGGGAATCCTCCTATAAGCTAGACTCTGGAAATTCTATGAAAATGAAGGAAGTATTGTTTGTACAAGGGCTAAAGAAGAATCTCCTCTCCATATCTAAATTAGATGCAAAAGGAATGAGTGTTGCATTTATAGATGGTCAAGTCATCATGTGGCCAAAATGAAAGACCATTGATGAACCAACAGTGATTGGGGAACAAGAAGGAGGCTTATACAAATGGAAGGCCATCCAGAATAATATTTGGTTCATGACTCAGTAGAACCAAATGAGCTTTGGCATAGAAGGCTTGCACATGTGCATTACATAGCCCTACCACTTGCAAGCAAAACTGTTGAAGGTCTCCTAGAAATGTAGACAAAACATGAAGGTGTATGCAAAGGATGTGCGAAAAGGAAGAACACAAAGAAAAAATTTCCAAGTAGTGAGAGAAAAGCAAAAGGAATCTTGGAAATCATCCATTCCGATGTGTGCGGTCCTATGTCATCCAGTTCACTAAGCAGGTATGCATACTATGTTTCTTTTATTGATGATTTTTCTAGAAAGGCATGGATATACTTTATGAAGAAAAAAGATGAAGTATTCAACAAGTTCAAGGAATTCAAATCCTTGATCGAGAAACACACTGAAAAGAAGATCAAGACCTTTCGATCAGATAATGGCAGAGAATTCACTTCGAATGAATTCAAAAAGCTATGTAAAGACTCAGGGATTAAGAGAGATTTGTCCACTCCTTATAATCCACAACAGAATGGGATTGCAGAAAGGAAGAATAGAAATACCATGGAAGCTGCAAGAGAAATGCTTCATGATCAAGATCTTCCTATGCATCTTTGGGAAGAAGCTACCAAAACAGAAGTGTATGTATAGAATCGTACTCCACACAGAGTACTCGAGAACACGACTCCTGAAGAAGTCTTCTCCGGCAAGAAACTAGAAGTCGACCATCTTAGAATATTCAGCTGTCTTGTGTACATACACATTCCGAAAGAAAAGAGGATGAAGTTAGATCCTTCAGAAAAGAATGGTATATTTGTGGGATACTTTGAAAGCTCAAAGGCTTAAAGAATATACTTCATAGGGTTCAAGAAGATTGACATTAGTAGAGATGTAACATTGGACGAAGATTCAGCCTACATCAAATCCAGGAAGAAATCGACTGAAGAACCTAAATAAACAAGAGAACCTAGAATTCATGATACAATCATGAACAAAGAAATTCAAGAAGAAGATCGAGAACTAGAAGAACCTCAAGAACCTGCAGATCCACCTCTAGAGAAGAATCCTCATAAGAGGAAACCTGGTTGGGTACGTGAAATTATCCAAGGTGCATAAAGATATGGAGCTTCAGAAGAAACACCCAGAGGAAGAAAGAGAACTAGATCATATTCTAGTTACTTAGCATTACTATGTGACATTATTGATAAAGAAGCTTCCAACTATGAAGAAGCGACAGAATAGGAAGAGTGGAAGGATGCTATGATCGAAGAGAATCAATTGATCATGAAGAATGATGTTTGGGATGTTGTCCCAAGACCAGAAGGGAAGTCCATTGTAACTTCCAAATGGATCTACAAGATCAAGCATGCTACAGATGGTAGCATCAAGAAACATAAAGAAATATTTGTGGCTCGTGGTTTCTCCTAGAAAGAAGGAATAGATTATAAAGAAAACTTTGCACCTATAGCCAGATACACTTCCATCAAATCAGTACTTTCTCTAGCTGCAGTGATGAAATGGAGGACACACCATATGGATGTCAAGACTACTTTCTTAAATGGTGTAGTGGAAGAGGAAGTGTATGTGGAACAGCCACTCGGTTTCAAGACACATGACAGAGAGTCTCATGTGTACAGATTGAAGAAAGCCTTGTACGGTTTGAAACAGGCACCCAGGACATGGTACGGTAGAATTGATGGTTTCCTATCCAGTTTGGGATTTACCAAGAGTAAAGCAGATTCCAACGTTTACTACAAGGTTGAAGATGGAAATCCAGTGATACTCCTACTATATGTGGATGATCTATTTGTAACAGGTATGGATGGGTTAATTGCTGATACAAAGAGAAAAATTGCTGCCAAGTTTGAAATGAAAGACTTGGGAATGATGCACTATTTCTTAGGCATGAAGGTGTGCTAGAGTGAGGATGGGATCTTCCTTGGACAATGGAAGTATGCAGTAGAGATCCTGAAGAGATTTAGAATGATGGACTGCAAAGCCATAACCACACCTATGGCATCGAACCTGAAGCTATTGAGTGATGCTTCATTAGAAGCAGTTGATGCTACGATGTATCATCGGATGATTGGGTCCTTAATGTATCTGACAAACATGAGACCAGATATTTGATTTGCTGTGAACACCTTGAGCCAGTTATTGACAGATCCGAGACATGTTCACTTGATTGTTGCAAATAATATTCTGAGGTACCTGAAGGGTACAGTTGACTATGGGCTCAAGTACGAGGAAAATCAGAAGATTAACCTAGAGGGTTATGTTGATTAAGATTGGGTAGGCAGTGCCATCGATAGGAAGAGCACTTCAGGATGCTGCTTCCATATGGGATGAGGTGTGATCTCTTAGTTTAGCAGGAAGCAATCCTGTGTGGCATTGAGTACAGCTGAAGTAGAGTATGTTGCAGCTTGTTCAGCTAGTTGTGAGGTAGTATGGTTGAGGAAGCTACTGTCTAATTTATTTGATCTCCAGATGGATGCTACTTGTATATATTACGACAAACAGAGTTGTGTGAAGTTGTGATAAAACACTATGTTCCATGACAAGTCAAATAATATCGAGATCAAGTATCACTATATCAGGGATATGGTGCAAAGAGGGGCAGCGAAGCTCCAGTATGTTGCGACAGAGGAACAGATAGCTGATGTATTGACGAAGCCATTGGCTATAGTGAAGTTTGAGTACTTCAGGGAGAAGCTTGGTGTTCTCTAGATCAAGGTTCCCTCCAAGGGGAAATGATGAGATCGAGAGCCATTCTGACATGGTGAGAGGATTAGGTTTATTCCATGGTCAGATGTAAGGGATGAACCATTCTGTCATGGTGAGAGGATTTGGTTCCTTACATGTCAGATATGAGTGATAATCCATTCTAATGTGACTGTAGGATTGGTACCTACATGATCAGATGTAAGGGCTAAATGCCATTCTTGGAATGGAGGCACCTAGTCAGTTACCAGGAAAACTTAGTCTGGGACTGAGGGCCATTCTGATATGACTGTAGGATGTAGTCTTACATGATCAGATGTGAGCGCATGACCATTCTAATGTGATTGAGGGAGGTGTTCTCACTTGATCAGATATAAGGGCTGATGCCATTCTCTAGGAGAATGGAGGCGCCTGGTCAGTTACCAGGAATTCTCAGTTTGGGACTAAGAGCCCTTTTGATGTGGTGCTTTTGAGCATGGTCAGATGTAAGTGCAGAGCCCTTTCGATGCGGTGCTTTCGAGCATGGTAGAATGTAAGTGCTGAGCCTTTTAAATGTGGTGCTTTCGAGCAAGGTCGACTATAAGTGTTGAGCCCTTTCGATGCGGTGTTTTCAAACATGGTCGGATGTAAGTGTAGATCCTTTTCGATGCGGTGTTTTTGCACATGGTCAGATATAAGTGCTGAGACATTCTGGTGTGATGTGTTTACACATGGTCAGATGTGAGTGCTGGGCCTTTCTGACAAGATGAGGTCAGATGTGAGTGATGGGCATGCCTTTCTGACAAGATGAGGTCACATGTAAGAGCTAGGCAGGCCATTCTAACTTAAGGTCAGATATAAGTGCTGATGAAGACCTACATGAAGGGTAGGCCTACAACCAGCATGAAAAAGGGTTGGATCTGTAGAAATTCCTGTGATGAGAAGAATCAAGAGATAGCATCGATGATGGCGATGATCTAGACTTGATGATGATTCAGATCAAGTGATGATCCAGATCAAGTGATGATCCATATGTGATGATGATCCAGACTTGATGATGATCTAGATCAAGTGATGATCTAGATTTGATGATGATACAGTGATGATCCAGTGGTCGTGATGATGCAGATCCCATGATGAAGAAGAAGACTTGAAGACGATGATGACTTGAAGAGAACTTGAATATGAATATGACGAGATGATCTAGTCGATACAGAGAAGAAGACCAGTGCTGAAAATTGTGTCAAAAGAATACCTTCCTAGTTAAGAGGGAGTGTTGATGTAATTGTAACTTCGGAATGTATTCACCTATGTATCTTGTGTCTTGTACCCCGATGTTTATTTCAGGATGTGTCTTTAATGTAATTGAGTCATGTCATGCCCCGATGTTCTGATCGAGAGGATCTATAATGTAAGCAAGTCATGTCAAGTCATTGTGGGTAACCCTCCTATTCATCAAGGGTTAAAGTCCCTGCAGTTCCAGGGCACTAGGGTTATTAGACTCTCCTAGAGAAGTCGGCCCTAGTTGGGTTTAGTCAAGTTAGGAATTATTATAAATAGAGAGTGAGCCTCTCTATTTATCATACACTCACTCACACTCAGCTGTAGCACATAGATGAGGAAGAAGAAGACACTGGGGCTAGGAAGAAAGAGGTTGCTGCTATTGGGAGATCATCTTACTATTTTGGAGTTTTGCTTTTGGTGCTGATTCTATCTTTGAGGAAGTTGTGGGGTTTTCTCCATTTATGGTTTCCCCAAGGAAAAAAAACATGTTCATTGTCTCTTGTGTTTGATTGCTGTGCTTGTTATTCTCTTAGTTAAAAGATCCTAATAATGCTAGCTTAATGTTAAAAATCTAACAGGATGAGGATAATTTCAAGCTGACTTTTAGGACCCAATATGGTCACTATGAGTTTGTTGTCATGCCGTTTGGGATAACTAATGCCCCGATAATATTCATGTGTTTAATGAACAACGTATTACATAAATATCTAGATACATTTGTAGTAGTTTTTATTGATGACATTCTAATCTATTCTAAAACTAAAGAAGAGTACGAGGAAAATTTAAAAATCATTTTACAAGTGTTAAGGGAACATCAACTTTATTCCAAGTTCAGTAAATGTGACTTCTTCAAAGATAAAATACAATACTTGGGTCACATAATAACTAAAGATGGGATCTCGGTTGACCCAAATTAGATAAAAGCAATTAACGAATTGTCAGTCCCAAAGGATGTGACTGATGTACGGTAATTCATAGGGATCATTGGGTATTATCGAAGGTTCATTGAGGGATTTTCAAGGATCGCGAATCCCATAACTTCTCTACAGAATAAAGGGAAGAAATTTGTATGGGATTAAAAATGTGAATATAGTTTTAAGAAATTAAAAGAATTATTAACTATTGCACCCCATTTTAAGAATTGAGGATCCTAACAAGGATTTTGTTGTATGCACTGATGCATGCAACAATGGCCTTAGTGGGGTCTTAACTCAAGAAGGACACGTAATAGCGTACGAGTCCAGGAAACTTAAAATTCATGAGAAAAATTACACTACTTACGATCTAGAATTGGCTTCCGTGATACATGCTTTGAAGATGTGGCCCCATCACTTGATCGGGAGAAAATTTATTTTAGTGACGGATAATAAGGGTTTAAAGTATCTGTTGGCTCAACCAAATTTAAACGCAAGGCAAGCTATATTTCGAGATCCAACATATTAAGGGGAAGGAAAATAAATTAGCTGATGCTCTGATAAGAAATGCAAGATTAAATTTTATGGCAAAAATTAGTACTTACAAAACAGATTTAGAAGATCAAATTGAAGGAGTAAAATTGGATGAAAATTATTGAAAATTACAAGCTAAAGTGGAAGAAAATGTAACTGAAAGTTTAAAAACAGGTTACAGTCTAAATGAAAAAGGGTTAATACTTTATAAAAATAGACTGTATATACCTAACGTACCTAAAATTAAGTTTTCGATTTTAAATGAAATACATAAAAGTCCTTATTCTAGACACCCTGGCTATCAGAAGACAATAACTATGTTATGGAAATATTACTTTTGGCCGAATATGAAGAATGAGTTGGCAGAATATATTGCTAGATGTTTTGAATGTCAACAGGTTAAGACTGAACATCAACATCTAGCCGGTTTAACCGTTACCAATTCCTAGCTGGAAATAGGAAATAATCAGCATTGATTTCATTACAGGTTTGCCTAAATATCAGAACCAAAATGATTCAATAATGGTAGTTGTTGAAAAACTCAGCAAGGAAGCCCATTTTATACCAGTAAATACCACTCATAAGGCTATCGACATTGCTGCATTATTTATGAAAGAAATTTTTCGTTTGCATGGGATACCAAAAGTTATAATTTCTTATAGGGACCCTAAATTCACGGGAAACTTATGTAAATCTTTATTTAAAGGTCCAGATACTACCTTGAATTTTAGTACATATTTTCATCCGCAAAACGGATGGACAAACAGAAAGGGTAAATCAAATTTTGGAAGATATGTTAATGATGTACGTTAGAGAACAAATAAGTAAATGGGAGGACTACTTAAACTTGCTAGAGTTTTCATACAACAACAATTACCAGGCTTCATAAAAATTCAGCCCATTTGAAATTCTATATGGCAGAAAATGCAATACTCCCATTTCATGGAGTAACCCTGTTGATAGGTTAAAACTAGGACCCGAGTCATTAAAGGAAATGGAATTAACCATGAAGTATGTACAAGGTAATTTAAAGGTTTCACAAGGCAGACAGAAGAGTCAAGCAGATCTTAAACGAACTCAGAAAGATTTCTAGGTGGGAGAACATGTTTTCATTAAGGTAAAACCTAAAAGGAGCTCCTTAAAATTAGGGATTTACTCTAAGCTAGCACCCAGGTACTGTGGGCCTTTCGAAATATTGTCCAGAGTTGGACCGGTGGCATACCAATTGGCCTTACCATTGAATCTTAAAGTTCAATTTTTTTTTCATATTTCTGTTTTAAAAAGATATGTACATGATGATACTCATGTGATAAATTGGAATGATGTACAGGTGGATCCTGAAGGATATTTTATGGTGGAACTGAACTGTATCCTCGACAAGAGGGAGATCTTACTTCGGAATCGTACCATTGGGCAGGTGAAGGTGCAATTGAATCACCTTAGTCTAGAAGAAGCAACCTGGGAATTGGAGAGTCATATGCAAGCATCATATCCTATTCTGTTCTAGGGAAGCTCAGAGAATGATGAATAAAGCAACATCAAGGATGGTGTTGTACTTAAGGGGGGGTGTATGTCACGTACCCCAATTTCAATAACATTTTATGTTTAAGAAAACATTATATTTTATCTTTATTGTAAAGTTTATGACTATTAACCATGTAAGGTGAAGGATGACTATAATTAATTATGTTGAATATTTTATTATTTAATAAATAAAAGATGAGACAAATAGCTAAGGAGGCTGTAGAATGAGTGTCCAATAACCCACTAGGAGGAATAGAATGGGGTGAGAGCAAAGTGACACATGGAAACATCCTCAATCACTTCTAGCTGTTGCAGGGGGGAGCTTTCCTAATTTTGTGGTCATGTTCCCCAAGAAAGTGGAATAGAGAACGTGGTTCATTAATTAAAAAAAACTGACCAAAAGACCTAGGCATGCATATATCTATCCATCGAATTCAGCAGGAGGTTGTTCAATCATTACCTTATGAAATTTCTGAAGTTGAGAAAGGAGCACAAGAGATTCGATGAGGGGAAAGTTACAAGTGGATTGAGTGATTAAGACTGCATTCAGAACTAGTGTAGCCACTTAGCTAAGTTCTATACTACTGAGGATAGAAGTACTGCTGTTAAGTACTACTATTGAGCTGTAGGGGTATTTAATCCCATTTCTTCACACAGTGCATTCATATTGGTGGATCAGTGGACAAGCTCGGGGGTCCTAAGACAAGCAATTGAGATATCTTCAGGAAAAGATTGGGTGGAACGGGCTCCTTGGGCTGTTTGTCTCTTCTACAAATTACTAGGTTCCATTGTGTTATCTTATTTATTATATGTTAAAGCAAATTACTAGAATGAAAGCAGTCATGTTTAGTTTTTCTATTATTACTTAGATACTTTGAGTATGCTATTAGAATGTTTAAGTCTGCATTTTATTCAGGAAAATTTACTTGCATATGAATATCATAATAGATGAGCCTAGAATTAGAAATGATTGATTAATGAGTAAAATTTCCTTTCTGCATTTTTCTACTCAGCTTACGATGAAGTACTCTAGTACAGAAGGATTGTTTAGCTGTATATAGGAATGATTATACATGGATAAAATGATCTGAACTATTATCGAATTATATAGTTTCCATAGAAATAAATCAACAATCTTTTCTTCTGATAAGTTTACCAGTAATATATTCAACTAATTGTGTTGACATTGGAAGCTTTTTACTATTATTTTTCCAAGCTATTTGGAATAATAATCGATTTCTAGAACTTAACCTTGTATACAAAAACCTCTAAGGATATTACAAAGAGTCTATACAACAAGTTTTTGTCACACAGTCATCAAACTATGTGAAATATAATACATTAACAAATACTATAATAAAATATATTGATTACACTTAGTAAAGAAAACCACTCGTTATTTTAATACTTAAAAACTTACACTATAAACATATTACTCTAGTTATATTATAATAAAAAAAGCACAGTTAAAAATCCAACAGTTTCTTTTAAAACATCTAACACTGTAAGTTCATGATGAACAATCAATAGGTTGAAAATGGTTAACATTGTAACACCTATTGTATTATAGTACATAAATTATGAACGTAGCAAACAAAACTGTAAACAATAAATATAACATTAATATTATTATTCATATTTGTAAGTCGTTCTTTCTAAACCCTATTCATTAATACAACCCTTTATATCCATTTACAGAACAAGAAGATTCAAAACTATTTATTAAAACCAAACCCTAGGTTAATCCTTAGAATACATAGTGCACAATTAAAATTGCAACAACTAATTTGCCAAATGGATTTAACCAGTTCGCAGCCATAGAATAAATTACAACAAAATGATTGAAAACTCTTTATCAGGATTAATGCACTATGCAACCAAATTTTACAAGAGGAAAACAATTGCTAACAGCTATTTTTTTGGTTGTAAGCTCTGCCCTCTAAAACAACATAACTATAAACATATTATTTTAATTAACCAACGGTCACCACATTGTCTTAATCATAAATATAAAATTTCCTTAACAGTTTTGAAGCCATGAAGGAATTTCAGTGGCTGAGAAAGAGGCCGAGAAAGATTCCATATAACTTAATCACAGTATGTAAAACGATAACAAAAACCATGGAATAGTAATATTTTTTACCCTAAATTGATATTACAAGAGCCATAGCTCATTGGTAAAAACCCTAAGGGTTATAACTAAAAATGTCCATACGACCTCCATCACTAATCCCAAACAAAACAACAATTTTTCCATAAGTATTCTGAACACCGTAGTATCTTTCTACAAGAACCAGTGGTATCACCACAGACACATTCACGACGAAGGGTACCCTAGTGTTGGGATCGAGGATTACTGAGCCTTTTCTTTCTCACACCCTTCAGCTCAACCAAACGCCTTCAAATTTTGACTATTATTTACCAAGTATCTTCACCTACCATCAAACAACAAACGTTAAACACTGTTTAATATTTAGCTTGGTTTAAATAAATAAAAGAAAATAGAGATGCTGGGAACATTCATTATGACTTACCATCTTTAAAGTAGATCTCGAAGAACCAATGATGGCGAAGAACCAGAGTTTGAGCCTGCTAATGCCATGACCGAGCTCGAAGAAAACAATGATGGCAAAGAACCCAAGCAGTGAGCCTGCTAACGCCATGGGAAAACAAAGAGTGAATTTTGTTGCAGACATCCGAGGAAGCCAGGACCAAAACAAGAATGATAATTTTTGAGAGAATCGAGGAGGCTGAGGGCCTGTTGGCTTATTCCACCATCCAAACACATAACTGTTAAAGCCAAGCGAGTCTTTAGGGAAAACTTTGATTGTAAATGCATAGCGTTTAACGCCAAAACCCTCCTTCCAGCGAGCATCCACCACGTGGATCCCACTATTCTTTAAATTATTTTGGTATTGATATAGTTTTGAGCCTGTTTGTTAACCCTACCATATGGCAAACACATTACTATTACTTTTGTTAAAAAAATATATAAGTTATTGCATGCAAAGTAATACTATTACCTTTGTTTAAAACTAAACAAGTCATATTTTGGTATGTTGAAGCTTTGAGCTAGATATAGTTTTTATATATGCATTGTGAAGTCTTAGCTAGGTTATAGTATTATTTTATGCATTGGTTATATGCTTAGGATTTTGTTGTATATTGGTAGTCAGTTACTAGATGCAAATATAAAAATGTTAATTGTTATGCCTAGGTAAGTTCTAGGAGTAACAAGTTAAAATGCATGGTTAATGTTGGATAATTACATACCATTAATCATGTAACTTATTTATTTAAGAGCAAATAATTACACTATCAACTCGAAATTGCTACCTAGGTAGAATAGTTCTTGCTATAGGCCTAAGAATTATTATGTTTTGATAATCTAAACCATAGTTAGAGTTTAAGGACCTTTCCTAACTTACTTGATTAGTCTTCCGAGCCTTATTTTCTTACATCGTAAACCTGGAAGTAAGTTTTACCTATAAATATTGTACACGCATTGAATCTACGTTAGCTTTGAGAAAAGATAAGTAAGCCTCGGGCTAACCTCAAGCCCCCCTTCAGTAAGAAAAGAAAATAACCATTAGAATCAAACACATTCTTACAAACAAACCAATGATTTGAATTCAATAATTTGAAACTCATTAACTTCTGATAAAAAATTTATTCAAGACTGAAAATCAATACAAATTGAGTACGGTTAGTGGCATGTGAATTATAAGTTAGTAAGTAAATTTTGTAGCCTTTTAGTTACAGTTAACCAAAGAGTATTAACTCCTAATTTTCTCTTTATGTCTTTTCTTTATAGACAATATATTAAATAGACTAAAGTTAATCATTAAACTAGCATTCTGGCTACCATTTAGCATTTAATATCATATAGAAAAATTTTAAAATTTTGTTAATTTTTAGGGATGTTACATGATTAGTACACCCTTGGGGTACCAGTTGTTCTTTCAGGATTCATGATTTTCTACCCTGCCCATACGGTCGATCCCACCTGCGACTATCTTCTTGAGCATTCATTATATTGGGGTGACCTTAGTTTCCTTACCTAGGTATCGTAGGAGGTACTTGCATAGGTTATTATGTAGGTGTCCTAGCCAAGTAGGTGTTGGACAACACAATCACTTTATGTGTTGAAGCTAAGGGCCACTATAATTGGTTACGAACCTCCACTTGTCATGTATGAAAGTGTTAATCCTCTTTTAGGAAAGGCATACCTACTACATTCAGGAGATCACATATCCTCCCCTTGGTTTGCTTTTTTTTGGCTTTAGATTTGTTAGGAGTGTTCTCTATGTATGCTAGCTTGATTAGGGTTGTGTGTTTAGATTGAGTCTTTTATTTTTGTTGAGTCATTATGGATCCGGGTGAGACACTCCACCATTCTTATCATTTAGCAGGACTTCTGTCTTCTACGTCTCCTCCTCCTTTGGGAGAGAGAACTAGAAAATCTAAGAGGACTAACTCTCACTTTGATTCACACACCATGAGTGGCCATGAGCATGAGATCCTAGAGATACCTCATCTTCCTTGTCCTGTATGGGAGGATGAACCTTCAAGCACATATGGGACTCCATTGGGATCTGGCCATTCTATGGTTGGGACATCTCCTGATGATCATTCACAATTTTTAGGCTACATGAATACAAATCACCGGTATTGGTCATGTAGTCCAAACCGTTGTTGAGTCCAGATTTGGTCCCTTTTTAACCATCTTTAATCACCTTTCTTCCCTTGCTTTACACTGCTTAGCATATCAATCAGACTGACTTTCTTCA
>LPNX010329443.1:0-12374 GCA_001517045.1 Pseudotsuga menziesii
ACGGCTATAAAGAAAAAAACAAAAAATATATACTTTTGTTTTTTGCATTTTGCTTTTGGTTTTTTCTTTAAAAAAGAAAGCATAAATTTTGGTTTTTTTGCATTTTGCTTTTGGTTTTTTCTTTAAAAACAAAAAGCATAAACTTTTGTTTTTGGATTTTGCTTTTGGTTTTCTTTTAACACAAAAAGCATAATGTTTTGTTTCTTTGTTGTTTATTGTGTTTTTTTCTCCAAGCTGTTAAACAAAAAGACCAAAAGAAAAATGTTACACGAGGGTAAGAAAAATAATGCACGCTCGTGTAGATTAATGTTATTTAAATTAGTTTGTTTTTTAATTATATGTTTAAAGAGTCTTTGAGGAACGATTTTTTTTTTTTATCCAAGTGGATTGGACTTTTAACTCTTTATAGTATTAGTGAGAAGAGTATGTACAAATTCATTATTTCAAATGGTTTATAAATTTTGTTAAATAAAGTGGTTTATGTGATTACTTTCATTCACACATAAAAAACTAATTGGCTTTGTCCTTTCAAAATGTTTAAAAATGCATCATTGATTATATTTTATGTGAATTTTGAAGATGATAAAAATATGTTAAACTTAATTTCTCATGTAATGTTATGTTTAAGATGTTTCTAGCATTTTTTTGATTGGTCTCCAATATTTTACCTTGTGTAATAAGGAGTTCCTTTCATTAATGAGTTTAGTTTGCTTTAATAGAAGGGATCGAAGCTCTCCTCCTACCATGAGTCTCAAGAGAATAAATTATGTAAAGAGTCTAACTAGATTGAATTCTGTAAAGAATTTAGCGAAAATGGCTAAAGGGGTGGGATCTTTTCATTATACTGAGAAAAATCATTCCAGGTCTGTAAGTGTTGATTCGCAGTAGACCAAGTATCTGAAAATAACCGGTAGCCACAGCTGCAAAGATGACGAAATCCCTTAAGGATGTTTGGTTGTTTAGGTTGGCAAATAACGAAGGATATTTGTGATTCCCAGTGTCTATATCCCATCTGATTTTCCTTATGTTGCTTGATAAGGCTCATGAAGAATATTGTTTCAAGCAGACAGCGGGTTTGCTGGTGCCCTACATTGTCGATATTTTAGAGGAATCGTTGTGGCTTATTGAGTGCAGTCAGTCGACCACTGGACAGTGCAATTTGGTGAACAAAAACAAGATGTACTCCTCATGAGTGGACTAAAATAAAAACCAGGACAACCATGAAGCCAACATAATTCCAAAAAAATAACATGAAGTTCAAATTTATTGTATTTGATGAGTATATGTACATATAATGATAAGGGAGATGTATCCCATATGTAATTCTAATAAGAAAGGGTGATGTACAACAAATGCTTATAAAATAAGATTGTGAAACAAACAAGTATAAGTAGTAAAATGTTGGATTAATTGTTAGTGTATGGAACCATGTCAAAATCTTCCTAGTGTGGTATTAGCCAGAGTATCTTACCATGAAATCCTTGAGGTGAAAGGTGTTGCAAATTGCACCCACATCACTTAAAAAAGGAAATGGAATCCCGAAGATAAGAAAACATCTTATCTTCAAACACAATGACAAGGATGGTTTGTCTTTGTCTTTTAAGCAACTTTTTAGGCTTGTTAATTCCTTCTTATTTTTTAAATTGTTTTTTGCATGATTATCATTATCTTTTGTTTAATTGTTATGCAACCTCTCTTTTTGCCGGCAACAACAATGATAGCTCATCTCACAACCCAACAAGTTTCACATGAGATCATTGATTTGGAACTTATTGTTTTGTTGGACATGTATTCAGACAATAGTGTCAAGGGTGTATGTGCTTAAGGGATATTAGGTCCTTTAAGATTTGCTCAAGATTAAAGCCGAGTTTCTTCTCTATAACCTGTGTCGATATTTAAAATAATGTTTCTTCTTTGGAGGTTGCCATTGGATTTGTTAAGGAATGTGGATCCATGCTTCAAAATCTTTCACCTCAAGGGCTTCATGGTAAGATAAGATAGTAGAAAACATTTCCCTGCTACCTTAGTCCTAATGATTCAAAGCTCCGAAGAGTTTAATAATGAGGTCAATACCACGCCAGGAATGCTTCATGAGGGAGAAATTGACAAACAATTGCGGTTTCTGATTGAAAAAATTTCTGCCATTTCCAGAGCTAACTTCCATGTAATATATGATTTGCATTCATGTTTGTTTTGTACTTGTTGTTTTATATGATTTTTATGGTATATACATGAGTCTTTAGTACTATTTTTTAGAAATTTCTAAGTTATCCAGCTGTTCATCTAGTACTGGATCTTGTCAAGGAAGAAGATCAGTTTAACCATGAATTTTCCCTAAAAGATAAGCTTGATCAAAAAGTTGTACCTTGGTATATTTCCTTCGAATTTCTTCATTAATAGCCTGTCTTAATTTAAAATGTTCATACTTTATATGCCTTTGTGTTTTCAATATGCAATATGGAATTTGCTTATGATATGGTATATTAAATTAAATGCTATGGTGACCTAGATGTCACTTGTGTGTAAGAGTTTATTTATCCATTTACATGCATTCTTCATGAGAGAGAAATTGACAAACAATTACAGTTTTTGATTGAAGTACTTTTGCAATTTGGAAAGCTAACTTTGAGGTATAATATGATGTGAATTCCTTTTTGTGTTGTAGTAGTTGGTTTGTATGATTTTTATGACATGTGCATGAATATTTAGTACTCTTTTTTGGAAATTTATAGGGTTATCTAGTTGTTCATCCATAACTGGATCTTTTAAAGCAAAAAGACCAGTTTACCAATGAATTTTCCCTAGAAGATAAGCTTGATCAAAGAGTTGGCCTTGGTATCTTTCCTTTGGATTTATTCATTAACATACCTAACAACATTGTTATTAATTTTATCAAAAGTTGACTTATAGGTTTGTTGACATCTTCCGTGAAAACTATAATTACTTTTAGAGACAAGTTCCAATTCTTGTAAGGTTTTGCATACACCTTTTTTTCTGATTTTATGGAAATCTACTTGTATACCTCATTTCGTATATAAATCTACTTGTATACTAATATGTTTTTTCCTTGCATTATCTTCCTTTTTTGTGATCAGTAAATAATGATTTTATTTACAATCTCATCTTTGACTTCATCAGAATCTATGTGATTCTGCAACGTGCTCCATCATATTCTGTAACAACAATTGCTAATTGCACTTATTCCTAAAAGCAATCTTATAAACTCAAAAAAAAATTGGGAAATTTTATCCTTGAAATTGTTAAACTAAGTTGCTACATTCTGATCTTTTATTGTATAAAACCCATTTAATGATCTTAAATAAAAATTAAATTATCTTGGAAATATTTGATAATGGACTTATTGCTGCTTTCAATTGCTATATGTTTAGTTTTAATTTCAAAGTTTATTTGTGCAACTTTTGTTCATAATTGTTGTCACCAATAGAGTTTCCTCCAGCAATTAAAGTTGGAACAATCCATTAACATGCCAAATAGATACACACATCCCTCTACATGGATTCATGTTGAACAATCATCGATTCTTATTTTTCCTCTGTACCAACAATCATTATAAAGTGTTGGAGTGAAAGACAATGTTGCAATTCAAAGAATTGATGTACAACATCAAAGGTATAATAACTAATGTAGGTACACATTGACAAGGTTTAATAAAATTTGGCAAACCCAAGCTATCAATAAATGTAATTTGCCAAAATAATATCTCTTATTTCATTGTACTTTTTTTTATGCGTATGTTTATTCGAGTTCGGTTGTAGGAATATGTTTTTTATTCAGTTTGTGGGAAAATGTGTATGCATTTAGTAGCAAGCCTATATTAATCTTGTATCTACACAAAACTGTCTCTGCAATTGGGTTTATGTTTTAACTCATTTTTTCACTATGAGAGGATTACTTGTTTTTTTGTAAAATCAAATTATTCAATTCCAATGACAGACTATGTTCAAGCATTTTGTATTGCATTTCTTCTCAATTCTGATAGGATTTATTTATCTATAGATATCAAAGAAAAATTGTAACTCCTTCAGGTTAATATGTTAATCTTATTAAAGACCATGATTGTTATATTCACATTTGAAATGTCTTTTGTCAAATGTGTTTTATCTGATCATTATGTGTTTCTTCTTCAATTGCTCCATTCAACTATGCACATCTATCTCCAAAACAGATGCACCAATTTTTCAAAGCAAAGAATTAAAAAAAAATCTACACTCTCGAGAAGAGAAAGGGTCCGTTTCATTTCGGAGGAAAAGGATACCATGTTCATTTTGCAAGAAAACATATTTTGCAACTGGACCAATATGTTTGCAACACCATCTTTTTGTTGAATCCTACATGAATTATTATTGTTCATTTTGTACTTTGATTCATATCAAACATGTTTTTATTTTTTTTATAGTTGTTACTGCATGAGTTATAAAAACACATTGAAGTATTTTCTTGATGAGATTAATTTTTTTCGTGCCATGCCAAAGTATGATGTGATGTTCATTATAAATCCCATTTGGCATTGTTATCTTTCTCAAAAGCAATGTGTAAAAATATGTTGTGGCATCCCATGCCAACTTGTAATGTGACATTAATTCGAAATCCCTACTTGCTATTTTTTAAAAGTGTTAATTATGCTAAACTTGTTATTTATTGTGATTTGGATTATTCTAATCTTTTGAGAAATTGCACTATTCCATTTTGTTGTGGTATTACAGTTAAAAGAAGCTACTCTGGGAATTTATTATTTCACAACATATTGCCTTTTTCCATACACTCTTCGCATGCAGAGAAGACTTAGTGTTTCTCGTGAATTTCAATGATGCTCAGAACCGTGCATAATTTTTCAACCCCCATCACTAGGGATTTAAATAAGCCCATGTTAATGTTTGTAGCCTGGGATGTTTCATCCTTTAATAGATTCAAAGAAATAATAATAATTTATTATTATTTTATATTAATGTGTAAGTTGGTTTAAAGGTTACCTCTTAAACAAGTATAAATAATATTTTATTACTATTTTATATTAATACATAAGTTGATAGAAAAATATGAAAAGGTTAACAATTAAAATAAGTACAAAGAGAAGTGGCGACCTTTCTTTTATTTGTGTATCCAATTCAATTCTGGTAAAGTCTATTTTTATCTTTTTTTTTAGTTGCATATCTCATGTAATTTGAATCCTGAAATATATTCTCTATTACGGAGGATCGCAGGGTTTCTTCCCTCTAGAAGGGTTTTCATAATAAATTCTAAATTTTTGGGTCTTCAATAAACATAGGCTACTTCTTGGATCACCAACAAAACGGGAGGTGGCCCAACAGACAATTTCACTACTATGGCCATTATAAAGTCTATAGGTAGATTTCTCTAGAAATTAGTAGTATCTTTGCGAGTATACAATTGGATTATAGTGCATGTCACCTCCTAAATTGAATTCTTAATTCAATTTTATTTCTATAAGTCCATTTCTAGACAAGTGACACTAAATGCAGTCCAAGGGAAACGAGGAATTTGAGAAACTGACCACATAAATTAAATTTCAATACATATATAACCCCATACCTATATAAATTCCAATACCTATATAATCCTTTCAACTTGGTGATTACACATGTGATAATGCTATAGAAAATGATAACAGATATGAAGATCAGAAGAATTGAAAGCATTATCCTTTTAACTTAGTGACTCATAGCCTTGACATATGATGCAACTCATAGTTTTTACATGTGACAATGTTGCAGAAAATGATAACAGATATGAAGATGAGAAGAATTGAAAGAATTATCCTTTTAACTTAGTGACTCATAGTTTTGAACGCCCACAAAAACGAGCTACATCATAGGATAAAGACCCGAAAGATCCAAATGCACAATTAACAAATCCACAATGAGACTATCCTATCATGAAGATCGTATCATAAGAATTGAATTCTTAATTCAATTTTAGCTGTGTAAGTATATTTATATTTGTTCAAGTGTAAATATCCTACTTTCTCTCTCTTTATTTCTCATTCTGTAATCTTCCATCTTGATGTAAATTATAAAAGATCCATTTGATTCAACACTTGTCTCATGGATTGCAATATTACAAATTACTAAGTTTGAGAAAGGATTTCCTATAAAAACCTTCTATTTAAATATTGCAAAGTATTAAAGTTGAGAAATGAGTCGCTGTAATAAATTTTTACAAAAATAGAGACATTTTATAAAAACTATTAAAAATTCAAATATAATATATATATATAATAAAAAAATAACGATAAGATAGAAGCAAGTGTACTAATTTCTATTAAAACATATGAACTCTTATATAATAATGGTAATAAATTCAATTTTTTACTATTTATAAACTCAACGTTTAACCGTCAAAATAAAACAGTTAAATGAAAATTCAAATTTCTAAATCCAACAACATACAAAGTTACATTTTAGTTTTAAAAAGAAAAGAGTTAAATGAAAACAAAGTTTGAATATTAATTTAAACGCTTCTTAATCCAACCAAATGCTTATGGTTTCAAGCAGACAGTGGGTTTGATGGTGACTTGCATTGTCGATATTTTAGAGGAATCGTTGTGGCTTATTGAGTGCAGTCAGTTGACCACTGGGCAGTGCGATTTGGCGAACAAAAACAAGATGTACTCCTCATGAGTGGACTAAAATAAAAACCAGGATAACCATGAAGCCAACATAATTCCAAAAAAATAACATGAAGTTCAAATTTATTGTATTTGATGAGAATATGTACATATAATTATAAGGGCGATGTATACCATATGTAACTCTAATAAGGAAGGGTGATGTACAACAAATTCTTATAAAATAAGATTGTGAAACAAACAAATATAAGTAGTAAAAAGTTGGATTAATTGTTAGTGTATGGAACCATGTAAAAAGATTCCTAGTGTGGTATAGTGTATCTTACCATGAAATCCTTGAGGTGAAAGGTGTTGCAACATGCACGCACACCACTTAAAAAAGAAAATGGAATCCTAAAGATAAGAAAACATCTTATCTTCAAACACAACGACAATGCTGGTTTGTCTTTGTCTTTCAAGCTACTTTTTAGGCTTGTTAATTCCTTCTTATTTTTGAAGTTGTTTTTTGCATGGTTATCATTATCTTTTGTTTAACTATTATGAAACCTCTCTTACTGCTGGCAACAACAATCATAGCTCATCTCACAACCCAACAAGTTTCACATCAGATCATTGATTTGGAACTTATTGTTTTGTTGGACATGCATTCAGACAATAGTGTCAAGGGTGTATGTGCTTAGGGGATATTAGGTACTTTAACATTTGCTCAAGATTAAAGCCGAGTTTCTTCTCTATAACCTATGTCAATATTTAAAATAATGTTTCTTCTTTGGAGGATGCCATTGGATTTGTTAAGGAATTTGGATCCATGCTTCAAAACCTTTCACCTCAAGGGCTTCATGGTAAGATAAGATATTAGAAAAAATTTCCTTGCTACCTTAGTCCTAATGATTCAAAGATTCGAAGAGTTTACTCATGAGGTCAATACCACGCAGAGAATGCTTCATGAGGGAGAAATTGACAAACAATTGTAGTTTCTAATTGAAAACATTTCTGCCATTTCCAGAGCTAACTTCCATGTATAATATGATTTGCATTCATGTTTTTTTTTAATTGTTGTTTTATGTGATTTTTATGGTATATACATGAATCTTTAGTACTGTTTTTTGGAAATTTCTAAGTTATCCAGCTGTTCATCTAGTACTGGATCTTGTTGAGCAAGAAGATCAGTTTAACCATCAATTTTCCCTAAAAGATAATCTTGATCAAAGAGTTGGCCCTTGGTATATTTCCCTCGAATTTCTTCATTAACAACCTGTCTTATTTTAAAATTTTCATACTTTATATGCCTTTGTGTTTTCAATATGCAATATGGAATTTGCTTATGATATGGTATATTAAATTAAATGCTATGGTGACTTAAATGTCACTTGTGTGCAGGAGTTTATTTATCCATTTACATGCATTCTTCATGAGGGAGAAATTGACAAACAATTACAGTTTCTGCTTGAAGGACTTTTGCAATTTGGAAAGCTAACTTCCAGGTATAATATGATGTGAATTCCTTTTTGTGTTGCAGTAGTTGGTTTGTATGATTTTTGTTGCATGTGCATGAATATTTAGTAATGTTTTCTGGAAATTTATAGGGTTATCTAGTTGTTCGTCCATAATTGGATCTTTTAAAGCAAAAAGATCAGTTTACTAATGAATTTTCCCTAGAAAATAGGCTTGATCACAGAGTTGGCCTTGGTATATTTCCTTTGGATTTTTTCATTAACATTTCTAATAACCTTGTTATTAATTTTATCAAAACTTGACTTATAGGTTTGTTGACATGTTCCCTGAAAAATATAATTAGTTTCAGAGACAAGTTCCAATTCTTGTAAGCTTCTTGCATACACCTTTTTTTCTGATTTTATACCAATCTACTTGTGTACCTCATTTCATATATAAATCTACTTGTATACCAATATGTTTTTTGCTTGCATTATCTTCCTTTTTTGTGATCAGTAAATAATGATTTTATTTACAATCTCATCTTTGACTTCATCAGAATCTATGTGATTCTGCAACGTGCTCCATCATATTCTATAACAACAATTACGAATTGCGCTTATTCCTCAATGCAATCTTATAAACTCAAAAAAAATTGGGAAATCTTATCCTTGAAATTCTTAAATTAAGTCGCTACATTCCAATCTGTTATTTTATAAAATCCATTTAATGATCTTAAATAAAAATTAAATTATCTTGCAAATGTTTGATAATAATTTTTTTGCTGCTTTCAATTGCTATATGTTTAGTTTCAATTTCAAAGTTTAATTGTGCAACTTTGGTTCATAATTGTTGTCACCAATAAAGTTTCCTCCAGCAATTGAATTTGGAACAACTCATTAACATGCCAAACAAATACACACATCCCTCTACATGGATTCATGTTGAACAATCCTCGATTCTTATTTTTGCTCTATACCAACAATCGTTATAAATTCTTGGAGTGAAAGACAAAGTTGGAATTCAAAGAATTGATGTACAACACGAAAGGTATAATAACTAATGTAGGTACACATCAACAAGGTCTAAAAAAATTTGGCAAACCGAAGCTATCAATAAATGCAATTTGCCAAAGTAATATCTCTTAGTTCATTGTACTTTTTTTTATGCATATGTTTATTCCAGTTCGGTTGTAGGAGTATGTTTTTTATTCAGTTTGTGGGAGAATTTTTATGCATTTAGTAACATGCCTATATTAATCTTGTATCTACACAAAACTGTCTCTGCAATTGGGTTTATGTTTTAACTCATTTTTTCACTATGAGAGGATTACTTGTTTTTTTTTTTGTAAAATCAAATTATTGAATTCCAACGACAGACTATGTTCAAGCATTTTGTATTGCATTTCTTCTCAATTCTGATAGGATTTATTTATCTATATATATTAAAGAAAAATTGTAATTCCTTTAGGTTAATATGTTAATCTTATTAAAGACCATGACTGTTATATTCACATTTGAAATGTCTTTTGTCAAATGTGTTTTATATGATCATTATGTGTTTCTTCTGTAGTTGCTCCATTCAACTATGCACATCTATCTCCAAAACAGATGCACCAATTTCTCAAAGCAAAGAATTCAAAAAAACCTTTACACTCTCGAGAAGAGGAAGGGTCAATTCCATTTCAGAGGACAAGGATACCATGTTCATTTTGCAAGACAATATATTTTGCAACTGGACCAATATGTTTGAAACACCATCTTTTTGTTGAATCCTACACAAATTATTATTGTTCATTTTGTACTTTGATTCATATAAAACATGTTTTTATTTTTTTATGGTTGTTACTGCATCATAACAACACATTGGAGTCTTTTCTTGATGAGATTAATTTTTTTGTGCCATGCCAAAGTATGATGTGTTGTTCATTATAAATCCCATTTGGAATTGTTTTCTTTATGAAAAGCAATGTGTAAAAATATGTTGCGGCATCCCATGCCAAATTGTAATGTGACATTAACTGGAAATCCCTACTTGCTGTTTTTTAAAAGTGTTAATTACACTAAACTTGTTATTTATTGTGATTTGGATTATTCTAATCTTTTGTGAAATTGCACTATTCCATTTTATTGTGGTATTACAGTTAGAAGAAGCTACTCTAGGAATTTATTATTTTACAACATATTGCCTTTTCCCATACACTCTTCGCATGCAAAGAAGACTTAGTGTTCCTCGTGAATTTCGATGGTGCTCGGATCCATGCATAATTTTTCAACCCCCATCACTAGGGATTTAAATAAGCCCATGTTAATGTTTGTAGCCTCGGAGGTTTCATCCTTTAATAGATTCAAAGAAATAATAATATTTTATTATTATTTTATATTAATGTGTAAGTTGGTTTAAAGGTTACCTCTTAAACAAGTATAAATAATATTTTATTATTATTTTATATTAATACATAAGTTGATAAAAAAATATGAAAAGGTTAACAATTAAATAAGTACAAAGAGAAGTGGCAACCTTTCATTTATTTGTATATCCAGTTCAATTCTGGTTAAGTATGTTTTTATCTTCTTTTTTACTTGTATATCTCATGTAATTTGAATCCTGAAATATATTCTCTATTAAGGAGGGTCGCAGGGTTTCTTCCCTCTAGAAGGGTTTTCATAATAAATTCTAAATTTTTTTGTCTTCAATAAACATAGGCTACTTCTTGAATCACCAAGGAAACAGGAGGTGGCCCAACAGAAAATTTCACTACTATGGCCATTACTAAAGTCTATAGGTAGATTTCTCTAGAAATTACTACTATCTTTGAGAGTATACAATTAGCTTATAGTGTGAGTCACCTCCTGAATTGAATTCTTAATTCAATTTTAGCTCTGTAAGTCCATTTTTAGACAAGTGACATTAAATGTAGTCAAAGGGAAACGAGGACTTTGAGAAAGTGACCACATAATTTAAATTTCAATACATATATAACCCCATACCTATATAAATTCCAATACCTACACATAATGCTACAGAATATGATAACATATATGAGGATCAGAAGAACTGAAAGCATTATCCTTTTAACTTAGTGACTCAAAGCCTTGACATGTGATGCGACTCATAGTTTTTACATGTGATAATGCTGCACAAAATGATAACAGATATGAATATCAGAAGAATTGAAAGAATTATCCTTTTAACTTAGTGACTCATAGTTTTGAAGGCTCACAAGAACGAGCTACATCATAGGATAAAGACCACAAAGATCGAAATGCACAATTAGCAAATCCGCAATGAGACTATCCTATCAAGAAGATCTTATCATAAGAATTGAATTCTTAATTCAATTTTAGCTGTGTAAGTCTATTTATATTTGTTCAAGTGTTAATATCCTTCTTTCTCTCTGGTTATTTCTCATTCTGTAATCTTCCATCTTGATGTAAATTATAAAAGATTCATTGGATTGAACACTTGTCTCATGGATTGCAATATTACAAATTACTAAGTTGAGAAAGGAGTTCCTATAATAACCTTCTATTTAAATATTGCAAAGTATTCAAGTTGAAAAATGAGTCACTGTAATAATTTTTGATAAAAATAGAGACATTTTATAATAACTATTAAAAATTCAAATATAATATATATATATATATATATATATATATATAATAAAAAAAATAACTATAAGATAGAAGCAAGTGTAATAATTTCTATTAAAATATATGAACTCTTATATAATAATGGTAATAAATTCAATTTTTTACTAATTATAAACTCAACGTTTAACCATCAAAATAAAACAGTTAAATGAAAATTCAAATTTCCAAATACAACAACATAAAAAGTTACGTTTTAGTTTTAAAAAGAAAACAGTTAAATGAAAATAAAGCTTGAATATTAATTTAAACGCTTATTAATCCAACCAAATGCTTATGAATTTAAAAGCTTCGAAAAAAATCACAGTACTTAGACTAGGTGCATTTATCAAATTTACATAAATAACTAAAACTCATCAAATAAGTAAAATTGATTAAATTTACCTAACCAAGTAATACACAGTCAGTGTATGTTATGCAAATGAAGATTCAAAATAAAGCACACAGGATGGTAAAAATTAATTGCACTTACTATTCCTATGTGTTGGTTCTTGTAAAAATCCTCTAGCAGTCAAGGAAGTCGACCTCACTATTTTACAATAAGCATGACTGCTCGTATGATCCTGTTCTTGTTTCTTTGGGAATCCATTATGACAACCTTAAATTGGATACCTCCTATTATCAAATGATAAATTAGCTTATTTGAAACTGTTATTTTAACTAAAAGCTACATGTTTTTAGCA
>LPNX010329471.1:0-29790 GCA_001517045.1 Pseudotsuga menziesii
AAGGTGCTCTTTTATAATTTTGAATTGGTAAATCATAGAAAGAGCTGATCTCTCTTCATCTTATTGAGAAATGAAGAGGTTGTTGCTAGCTGCCAACAAGAACCTAATCGGCAGGATAAGCGCAAGATGCCATAACTAGAAGAAGTAAACAAACCCCAGTCCCGAAAGAAAATGAAGGCGTTAAAGAACAAGAATATCAACACGAAGCCCAGCCTGACAAGTGAGGAGTTTGTTCAGGTTCTATCGAAGTCCACATAAGTTCTCACCAAGAAATGGTCAGAATTTGTCGATCTACATCTGCATGCCATCACCGAGGTAGCAAAACACATTTCGAAGTTGAAGGACTTAGTAGAAAAATCACTGACTGGAGCCTCAGCAAGCAGTGCCTTAGTAAGTGCACAACCAGACCTAAGGCAATGGCCGACTAGAGATAACAAAGGGCAAGTGTCGAGCGCAGCTCTCATATTAATAGATGCAGCCTCTCATTCGGAGATGAGTATGAAGGTTGGAATAGATTACACTAAGTGATCCATGATGGAGCTACATCTCTGTCAGTCAGCAATTATGAAAGAAATTTAGGCACGAGACCAATATTCACAAAAATAGTTAGAAAATGCCATAAGTCAGCAGCAGGGCTTCGTAGCGCAGCTGGAGGCAGTGGAGAAGAGAAAGAGGGATGCAGAACATAAGCGCATTACCCTAGTACGAGTCTTGGATGAGGCATGTCAAAGTCTTCCTGACTTCGACGTATAGCTGGTAGAAGAACCAGAACAAATATTAGTCAGGGTGAAAGACTATGCACAGCAGTCTCGCAGCGAAATCGAGAAGCTCAAAACAGAACATGAGGCTTAGATTGCAGAGCTCCAACTCCGTATCACCCCAGAGAGCCCACTGGAGGTCAAAGAGCGATGTCGAGAAGACATTCAGGCCTCCACAGCAAAAATATCGGATACTGCGAGCAGCATAGCAAAGCTGTTAGAAGACAGTGTTGAGGCCTGGACCACCCTGCAGGAACATCCAAAAATTGGACAGCTGCAAGAAATCATCAGGCAGTGACAGATAGAGTTGGATACAGTAAAAGCAGAAATTAAGACTCTGCCACCTATGGAGAAAAATGCTTAAGGTAAAGCGAAGCAATGAAATCCAGTAGGAAATTGAATCATGCAGAGCAAAAGAAAAAGAAGTGGAAAGTTCTATGCAACCACTTATCAACGAATCTTTCGAGTTGAGTACTGCTGTGGACACCCAACTCAAAGTCCTGAAGGAATACGCTGCATTTGCGCAGACAAAGGCCAGTGAAGCATCAGCCGCAGTATTATAGGAATTGGTCAAAAAGGAGCAAGCCGCCGACAATATCATGCGTGGCCTCAACAAGTAATTCGCTATTTTCGTTGATAAATTTTGCCTACCAGAAGAGCAGCAGAGTGTCCCGGGACGGGCCACTGGTGAGTCTTAGGGACCTGTTGGGGCACGCACCTTAACAGTCCCTAATTTTGGTAACTCCACGGTTTTTGTGGAAGTTGTAAGTGGATTTATGACTCAAAACAGTCTTAGGGGTGTCGGGGTTGAGTCCAAGTCCTCTTTTTGTAATAAACCCATGGTTTAAATCCATGGTTTAGGGTTCAGGGTGCCCATGGTTTAAGTCCATGGTTTTGTAATAAGTGCACTATAAATAAGTACTCTTGTAACAAAATCAGGTTAGGATTTTTTATGTAATATGAATTGATGCGAAGCTAAGGCTATTTTGTAAGAGAAGGTTAAGTCCCAGCTGTGTGTGTAGACAACCTCTGCAGTTGTGTGCGCAGAGGTTTTTTCGGTGATTAAGGAAATCTACAGCTGTGTGCGCAGAGGCCTGCAGCTGTGTGCATGGATTTAAGGACTTGAAAGGATCTGCAGCTGAGTGTGCAGATCAGAACTGTGATTTTAGTAAAGAGTTGAATAAAACACAGTTCTGTGGACGTAACCCCTACACTGGGGGTGAACCACGTTATATCTGGTGTTGTGGTTCTTTGTGATGTTTTTGTTATGTTATTTCATGCATTAATAAATATATATCTGATAAATAAGATCACTGCTAACTAAATAACTTCGCTGTGAATTCCTAGTAAAGGGCTATGCAAGTCACTGTCTGTTTATTTAGCTGCAAATTTATAAATGTGAATGTTGAATCTCTGTGTATATGAATATAAGTTGTTAAAGGCTAAGGTACAGTAATATCCCTCTTCTGCTTGCAGAAACCTGATTCTGTGGCATCCCATAGCTGTTTCGGGTGAGACTGCAATCTGCTCGCAAATTGTTGCCGAAAGGGCCAACACTGTGGGTCTTTTGTTGGTGTGAAGTTAATGGTATAAATCCTGGGTCTGCCCTATAGCCCAACAAAAAGGGAATTTATTTTCCTATTTTTATCGTAGAGTTAGTTATGAGCTCATGGAGCGTAATTTTTTATTTAATCAATTTTTTACATTGTAACAAGGGTTGGAACCCATGAGATATTTTGGTATTGGAACAAAGATTCAAAGATTAATAAAATTGCAGAGCCAAAGTAGGCCCTTTGATAGAGATTCTTGTGTTATCATATTTTTAGTCTATACTTTCTTTCCTTATATGTGTATGTGTTTCATGTTTAAGATTCCATTTTGTTTTCCTTTCATGCTTAAATGAGTTTATAATTATTCAAAATTCATATCCATATGCTCTGTTTAATTTCTTTTAAGCATTCAAAAAACCTTTCTTCTAAAGTTAATGGTGGATTCATCCTTGATAGATTTCCACATTGATGGATTGTGTCTAATTTCTTCTATATCATCAAACAACAAGATTTTTTACTGTGAAGAGATAGCTCTCTTTCCTCTGTGTAAATTCATTTGCAAAATCCCTGTAAATGTTTATTGTCCTACATGACTCCATGCCCAATGTACACTTGTTTCAACCACAATCAATATTAAATTTTGTTTCTTGTTAAATATATCTAGCCTTTCAGATAATACTAAAAGATCCCTCTCTAGAGAGAAAGAATCTAGCTTTGTGTCCTAAATCTTGGTTATGTGGATACCTTGGGATCTCCCTTTCACAACCAAGGGTAAATTCTGAGTGCTAACATCTTGGCTTCACTTCCGCGGAGTGAGAGTTCAAATATTCCCTAGGAGAACGACAAAGTTATTCAAGAAGGATAGGATTTCTATGGGAAAACAAAATTTCTTGAATTTTAGGTTGGTTGTGCATTTTCTCTGGAGACTCCACATTGATTTTCAAGAATATATTCAAAATAAGACATCCTGGCTTCCAGGAGGGCACATACTAGAGGTAATCCCAATTATGAAATATTATATGGCATGGAAAACCTAGAAGGTTTGATTAGACGTAGCCATGGTAAAGAACAAATAAATACTTCTCAATTTGAAAGGTATTTTTTTGATAATCAAGAATAACATCATATTTTTCAATAAAGTTGAATTGGAAACAAATTTTGAAAGGTCTCTGTTAAGGTCAAAATCAGAATCAGATTTGAAACAAGCCGAAATTAATCCAAATAGACTTCAATCATATTTGTTAGACTCACTATGGCATAGTCTACAAAATAATGTAAATGTTAAAGATAATAATCCTTTAATCCAACCCTTTCAGCCTCATATTCCAATCCCCATTCAAATTCCTCATGTTATCCCAAACCATCCTAAACCCATGGCATCCATACTTTCTCCTTCAGGTCTGCTTGTTGTCCTACATGATTTTCCCAAGAAATATTTGCGAAGAATATATTTATTTGATGGGGAAGGGAAGTTTACATCTAGACAACACATGGATAGGTTTTAATAATTTACTGATATGGAATAGGTTCAATATTATGATGCCAAGATGAGGTTATTTGCACAAAGTCTCTCTAGACAGGAAAAAATATGGTTCAAGGATTTTCCTGCAAGATCTATACCCACATTTGAATCTTTCCAAACTCTGTTCTTAAATAGGTGGGAAGATAATAAGAGTCCCTTACAATTTCTATCTTAGTACAATAATCTAAATAAGGGAAATTTTTAGTCAGTTCATGAGTTTTCTAGCAAATTCATGAGGGTGTATAATTATATTCCAGCAGATATAAAACCCTTAGTAGGTGCTGCTAAACTACATTATGCAGATGCTTTTGAGATTGAATTTTCCCTATTACTGAGAGAAATAAAATATGACAATATTCCTGCAATATTTAAATATTATTTGGATTTAGACGCCAATTTGATGGCTTCAGGGAAAATGAAACAGAGAATGGAAGTGGATAGAAGAAAAAATAGAGAAGAAAATCACCCTTCTACTTCTACCTCTTCTCCAAATGATGCAAAGTTTGAGATGATGATGAAGACTATGGAAATATTGATGGAAAGGTTGGATTTATATAATAGACCACCTAATAGAGAGTATCCTGAACCTCAAATAAGAAATCCAAACTTTAGAATACCACCTCCCCCTCCCCCTCAACTCAAGAAAAGAGACCTAAGGAATCCTAGAAATATTGAAGATCAGCAGATAAGGCCTCCATTCCTTGAAAATTATGTTGATGAGGAGGAAGAAAATGATCAAATGGACAATTAAATACACCACTTTGATGATCTAGATTCTGAGGTTTATGTCACTGAAGAAGAGCACAATTTGTTTGCTCAATAATATGATTGTAATACTTTTGAGGTAGATTTAGAACAATATCAGAAGGGTTATCAAAATTCCATTGATGATTTTCAAATAAAATTAAAACTGAGAAGTAGAGATATAGTCATCAATAAAGGAAGGCCCAATTCAAATAATCCTTCTAGTAGTCATCAAAATAAAATAAAAAAGCAAACAAAAAAGAAAAAAGATAAATAAAAATAAAGTGATGTACATAAGGTTTCAAATAATAACAGAGAACTATCAAAATAAGTCAGACAACCAATACCAATTGAAGTGGATAGAGTAGTTTCATCTTTCAAAGTACCATCTGAACTGTATAAAATAATAAATTTCATCCCACTCAATAAGTTGTTGAGCAAATTCATGAGGTTTATCTCACTGAAGAAGAGAAAAATTTGTTTGCTCAATAGGATGATTGTAATACTTTTGAGGTAGAGCCAGAACAATATCAGAAGGGTTATCAAAATAATGAAGGTGATTTTCAGTCAGATACCTTAGAATTAACAGATGATACTCCCACTATTGTCCTTGGGCCTAAAGTTGAAGATACAGATGAGGAATATGTCCCACCATTCTATGTAAGCTTGAATATTCATGATATGATTTTACACAATGCTATGTTATATTCTAGTGCATCTCATAATTTAATGCCAAGGGTAGTGGTGGAGAGTTTAGGATTGGAAATTACAAGGCCCTATAAATACATGTATTCTTTTGATTCTAGAAAGGTAAGATTCCTGGGGTTGATCAAAGACATGGTGGTAACTCTTGCACATATTCTAGCTAATAGTATTGTCATGGATGTGGTAGTGGTAGACATCCCTCCCAAATTTGGTATTCTATTGTCAAGATCATGGGCTTCAAAACTAAAAGGAACATTACAAATGGACATGTCATATTCAACCATTCCTTTGTTCCGAGGTAACAGGAGTTTGTATATAGAAAAAAGATTAGCATATGCAGTTAGTAGCCAAGACAAACTTGATAAACATCCTATATATGATGTAGATACTGATTTGGGTTCTTCCATATTTTTCATTGACCCTTATGTTGATCCAGAAATACCTATAGGAGTGGAAGTAAAAGAAGACAAAGAGTTTTCCAAAAGACACGAATCATTAGAGATAAAACAAAATGAAGGGGGACTGTCGAGAATGTATTTTGATGTGTCCATTATTAAAGAAGGAGTTGGTGTTAGTGTATGGATAATTTCTCCAAATAGGGATTTAAAGTGTATTATTTTAAGTTAAATTTTGAATGTACAAATAATGTAGCAAAGTATGAAGCTTTGTTGTTAGGATTGAATACTTTGAAGGATATGAAAGCTAAAATAATAAATGTTTTTGGGGATTATGAGCTACTTGTGAATCAAGTGAATGACAGTTACCAAACCAAACATCCCATAGTTAGGGCATATAGAAATAAAGTGTGGTATATTTTGGGGAATTTATTTATAGAATTCAAAGTTAGAGTGATTCCTAGAAGAGAAAATCAAGTAGTTGATTCACTCGCCACTACTGCTAGGAATTTCAAAGTTCCCATTTATTCAAAGAAAAAATATAAACTTAACAGTTGCAAATAGATCTTCCATTCCCGATAATTCTAAATACTGGAAAGTGTTTGAAGATGATTTACAAATAAAAATATTTTTGTGATTTCAAGGAGAGTTTGTAAATATGTAGATAGACACAGAGAATCAAGATTCAAAAAACTTCCAGGAAAATGTACAGTTTGTAGAAGAATATGTTGAACAAAAAAAGTTAAAAGATGTAATTGGAGGAAAATACATAATTCAATAGAAAAGAAATTATATTCCAAAGTGTCTTATTCCTCTACAGAAGCTATTTGATCAAAACAATGTTGCTAAACATCAGAAAGTTCAGCCCATTGAAAATGACATTGAAGATCAAAATGTAGGGACTGAAAATTCACCCAAGATTGTAAAGTTGTCAAGAAACTTTCCTATAAAAGAAAAAGAAGAATATATAAATTTGATGAAGAAGTATACTGATGTGTTTTCTTGTAGTTATGAAGAATTGCAAGAGTATGATACCTCCATCATACAACATACCATTCCTATCAGACCCAGCGAAAAAACATTCAGGAAAAAATTAAGAAGAATCAATCCTATGTGTTAGAATAATCAACCCATAGTTAGCTACCTTAGACATTAATTAATCCATTTTTTGTCTTATTTTCCTAGCTTCCATATTCCACCTTATGCAAGTTGTCCTCCACACATCCATAGTGGTCAAACTTTCTAATTTTGAGTCATGGAACGCTTGGGAAACCTCCTAGAATCAAATCTTCTTTATTCTTGGCCTCCCTAGCGCATATTTTATTTTTCTGCTTTTTCAGTGTTTTAAGGCAATTGGGAAAGTTTGACTAGGTGAAGTTAACTTGTTTTTTGTCCTCATCATCCTCCACTCTTTCCTCCTATTAAAAGCATGTATGATTTGTCCTTCCACCATATATTAGCTTGCCTAATTTCTTTTGCCAATTCATGAGCTCCTAGACAGATTTGGAATGTGCTTTATGCACCTATGGGGGATTTGCTTAGATTTAGTAAGCCTGCTTTTGACTAGATTCGAATGGAATATTCATGCATTCAAATCTCTCATGTAATTATTTATTGTGGCATCCTATGACTTCACAGGATTGGCTATTGTACACTTATTCAATACAGATTAGTGTTATGCTCCATTATTCAGTCTCCTTTGTGAGTAATTTGCATGTGTAATTGGCAATTGTTGTGAGTGTAATTGTTCTAAAACCTAGGTTCAATTTACACATGGTATTAGAGCCTTTGTAGATCAATTTATATCCTTCCAATTTATTTTTCAGGTTTGACATCATTGACTGGGAGCATTCTGCTGACTGACGGGACAATTTTTGAGTTATGGATCAATCTCAGAAGATCATCTTGACTCCATTTAATTTATTTGAATGGAAAGCAGAGATGGAGATACTGTTGAGAGCGAAAGGCCTCTACAAAGTGAATATGGCAACAAAAGTAGAGCCCAATGCAGCTGCAAATAAGATTAAAAGGCACAACAGGAGGGATGAGGCCTATGGTCTCCTGTGTCTGAGCATATCCAGAGACCTCCTTTTCCATCTTGATGGATTGAAATCACCAAATGAAGTATGGGAGAATATTGTTGATCTTTTTGGAAAGACAGATGAGATGAGGGGACATCAAATTGGAAATGAATTGATCTCCCTGAGTCCCAATATCTTTGAATCCATGCAACTCTATTTTTCCAAGTTCAAAGCACTTGTTTTGCAGCTAAAACAATGTGGGATCGAAAAGATGGATGATCAGCTGGTATTGGCCATACTCTCGAAGATTGGCCCTGATTATTCAGTGTTTTTTTCAACCTTCTGTGCCACAAAGTTGACAGCTCAAGCTTGGAAAATGCCTAGCCTTGCAGATTTGATGGAATCTCTCACACAAGAACAAGATAAGTTGGTGATGATGGGCACCATCAAACCATCCAAATACCAAGCTTTGGTTGCTGGAGATTCAAGGGTGGATTCAAAAAGCAGAAACAAAGCTAAAAAGCCACCTGAGCAAAAGAGAGACAAGAAGAAGTCTCTAGAGGAGCCTCAAGGTTCCAAGAAGAACTACCAGAAGAAGAAGAACAAAGGAGAAATGAGCAAGTGTGCATACTACAGTAAGGGAAATAATTCTAAGAGCTCCTGCATGAAGAAACAAATAGACATGCTGACCCAACTCCTAGAGAAGAATGGCATCTCCCTTCCAGACAGCTCAAAGAAGAGGGAAGGAGGATCAAATTTAGAAGACAGAGAGAGAGTTCATGCATTGGTTGCTGGCACATCAAGCTCACCTAGTTTCATCATTGATTCTGGAGCTTCAAGACATATGGTTTCGACCAAGGAGGCATTCACCTCACTTGACATGTCGAAAGGTCCACCAATAGTACTGGGAGATGAATCTCTCACTGAAAGTTTGGGCAAAGGGAGGATTGATATTGACCATGGTAAGTTCAGAAATGTCTTGTATGTTCTAGGTCTTGCCTCTAACCTCTTACCAGTGTATCAGATGACCCACAGAGGGTCTCTAAAGAAGGTCATATTCTCCCCTGATGAAGTTGAGATCATAGAGATCTCAAGTGGTAAAGTCATTGCAAAAGGAATTGCAAATCATACTTCAAGGTATACATGTTCTCACACTTCCTACCCTACTCAAACCCCTTTGCTCTTCTGATTCATGCTAATGAGGCAAGCAAGCTTTGGAATGAAATATTTGGCCACCTAAATTACAAGTATCTTTATAATCTTAGTGAAAAATAAATGGTCATAGGGTTACCAAAGATTAAGTTTTCCAAAGGATTCTGTCAAGGTTGCATCCTAGGAAAACACCCAGAGCACAAATTTGAGAGAGCTAGTCATGAGAGAACCTCTGCACCTCTTGAGTTGATCCACAGTGATGTTGCTGGCACATTTCCTCATATGTCAATGATTCAGGCCAAATATGAATTGACATTCATAGATGACTTTTCCATGTATTGCTGGGTTTACTTCCTGAAACACAAGTCTGAAGTTTTTGGCCTCTTCAAAGTCTTTAAGGCTTTTGTTGAAAACCAGTCTGGGAGGAAAATCAAGGTCCTGAGATCTGACAATGGTGGTGGTGAGTATTTCAAGTCTGAGTTCATTCAATATTGTGTATATGCAGGTATTTAGATGCAGCATTCTATCCCTTACAAACCACAGCAGAATGGTGTTGCTGAGAGGAAGAACAGATCACTGAAAGAGATGGCAACCTGCATGATGGAGGCTAAGACTTTGCCACCAAAGTACTGGGCCGAAGCTATAAATTGTGCAGCCTATATCTATAATAGGTTTCCTCATAAACATCTTGATGGTATGACTCCTTTCGAAGCATGGAGTGGGCACAATCCAGATGTGACCCATTTCAGGATTTTTGGCTCAAGGGCTTGGGCTAGAATTCCAACAGAAAAGAGGAAGGCTTTGCAGCCCCAAATCCAAGAGTGTCTATTTGTTGGGTACTCTAAATATTCAAAAGGTTATAAGATGATATATTTGAGCACAAACAAATCCTTCATTGAAAGGTGTGTTCAGTTTCAAGAAGAGCCCCTAGCAGTAGTGGAAGTTGGAGAATACTCTTCACCACGAGAACCTCTGAATGTAAGTGAAGAGATAGTTGAATATGCTGATTCTGATATGTCTGATGATGATGGCTTGATTTCAGATCCTAACAGTCCTACAATACCAAAATGGGCAGCCAATACCATTCATGCAGCTGGAGAACTAGCTAGAAATCCTAATGATCCTAGGAGGACCAGGTCTCAGTTTGAGAGTGCTCTGTGCATGAAAGATCCTATGTTTGTTGAGAAATGATATCTGATGATTGAATCAGATCCATAGAAATATGAATATGCATCAAAATATCCAATATGGCAAGCATCCATGAAGGAAGAGTTCATCTCACTCCAAAAGAGCAACACTTGGGAGCTGGTTGATCTTCCCCCATGGAGGAAGCTAGTTCAGTGTAAATGGGTGTACAAAACCAAATTTGATTCTGATGGTTCACCTCTAAAGTATAAGGACATATTGGTAGCCAAGGTCTACTCACAAGTTCAGGGCATAGACTACAATGAGACCTTTGCACCAGTGGCAAAGATGGACTCCATCAGGCTAGCCTTAGCCATTGCAGCTTCAAAGCAATGGGAAGTACATCACATGGATGTGAAGTGTTCTTTCCTAAATGGAGATCTCATTGAATATATATAAATTCATCATCCTCAAGGATTTTCTACTAACCCATATCTTGTGTGTAGGCTAAAGAAGTCATTGTATGGGCTTAAGCAAGCCCCCAGGGCTTGGTATGCCAAGATTGATAGCTTTCTGCTATCACTGAATTTTGTTCAATGAAAATCAGATCCAAATGTCTATTTAAAGATGATTAATGGTTCATTAATGATCATTGTTTTATATGTTTATGAACTTCTCATTACAGGAAGCTCAAAGGATGAAATTGCTTCCTTGAAGGATGCAATGAACCATGCCTTCTCCATGATAGATTTGGGGCTATTGAGCCAATTCTTGGGGCTCAATATTTCTCAAACCAAATATGGAATCAAATTGCGTCAGTCCAAGTATGCCTTGTATTTTATAAACAAATTCAAAATGAAGGATTGCAAGCCAAGCAAGACTCCTTTCCTTTCAAGAGTGAAGCTTGAAGAATCTGATTCTTCACCTATGGTAAACAATACACTGTATAGGCAATTGATTGGATGTTTGTTGTATCTTACACATACTAGACCTGATATTTATTATGCAATAAGTTTGGCCTCAATATACATGGATCATCCTCATGAGATCCATTGGAAAGCAGCCAAAAGGATCCTTAACTTTGTTCAGGGAACAAGGACACATGGGATCTTCTATAAAGCTAAATCTGATCTTGATTTGATTAGGTTTACTGACAGTGATTGGGAAGGTGACAGCACAGATCAAAAGTCTACATCAGGATATGTGTTCATACTTGCAGAAGGGCCAATTATCTGGTCAAGCAAGAAACAGAGTGCCATTGCAATCTCATCTATAGAAGCAGAGTACAGAGGAGTTGTAAATGCAGCAACTCAATGTTTATGGTTGCAGGGGTTACTTGGAGAGTGTGGCTTCGAATCAGAATACTCAACTACCATCTACTGTGATAATCAGAGTACCATTCGAATCTACAATGATCTAGTTAAGAAGCAGAGAACCAAACACATTGAGATCCATATGCACTACATCAGACAGCTTGTGCATGATGGCACCATTCACCTACTCTTCTGTTCATCTTCAGAACAAGTAGCTGATATATTCACCAAAGTTTTTTGTGAGAAGACATTCAAAAATCTCAAATCACTGCTGGGGATTTCTGATCATGCTATGAAGCATCATAGTGATGACAAGATTTCCAAATTTTGTTTTACAGTCCATGTTTAAGGGAGGATTTTTCCCACTGGGTTTTTGCCTCTTTCCTTGGTTAAATGGACATACAGTATGTAAAGGGTGACTAAACCTTGTTGCTAGGCCCTATAATTTTCAGATATTTTACTCATAAGTCAGGATTAAGGGGGGGTGTTAGAATAATCAACCCATAGTTAGCTACCTTAGACATTAATTAATCCAATTTTTGTCTTATTTGCCTAGTTTCCATATTCCACCTTATGCAAGTTGTCCTCCACACATACATAGTGGTAAAACTTGCTAATTTTGAGTCATGGAGAACTTGGGAAACCTCCTGGAATCAAATCTACTTTATTCTTGGCCTCCCTAGCGCATATCTGCTTTTTCTGCTTTATTGCCTGCTTTTTCAGTGTTTTAAAACAATTGGGAAAGTTTGACTAGGTGAAGTTAACTTGTTTTTTGTCCTCATCATCCTCCACTCTTTCCTCCTATGAAAAGCATGTATGAGTTGTCCTTCCACCATATATTATCTTGCCTAATTTCTTTTTCCAATTCGTGAGCTCCTAGACAGATTTGGAATGTGCTTTATGCACCTATGGGGGATTTGCTTAGATTTAGTAAGCCTTCTTTTGACTAGATTTGAATGGAATATTCATGCATTCAAATACCTCATGTAATTATTTATTATGGCAGCCTATGACTTCAAAGGATTGGCTATTGTAAACTTATTCAATATAGATTAGTGTTCTGCTCCATTATTCAGTCTCCTTTGTGAGTAATTTGCATGTGTAATTGGCAATTGTTGTGAGTGTAATTGTTCTAACACCTGGGTTCAATTTCCACACTATTCTATTACCTATAATTGAAAAAGAAGTGAAGAAATTTTTTAATGAAAAAATTATTGCGACTCTTAGATTTTCCAAATGGGTATCTAACTTAGTTCCTATAAGAAATAAGAATGGTGAGATCAGTCTCTCTATTGATTTCAGAAATTTAAACAAAGTGTCATTGAAATACAATTATCCTTTTCCCAAGATGGATCAAATTTTACAGAAAGTAGTAGGAGCTGAAAGAATTTCCACCATTGATGGACTTTCTGGATACAACCAGATAGAGGTCCTTCTTGAAGAGCAAGAGAAGACGACCTTTACTACACCTTGGGGTACTTTGATGTATGCCAAGATGCCTTTTGGGTTAATGAATGTAGGATCTACATTTTAGAGAGCCATGGACATATCTTTTGTTGAGGAGAAGGATAAGTTTGTGGTAATTTATATGGATGATATTGCAGTGTATTCTAAGTATGATAGGGACCATCTGAAACATTTGAAAAATATATTTTTAAAGTGCAGAAGGTATGGAATTTACCTCAACCTTAGAATGTCACATTTTCTATGGAGGGGAAATTATTGGGTCACATCATTTCTAAATATGGGATCAGAATTGATATGGAAAGAGTAAATTCCATTCTGAAGGTGGAGGAACCGAGGAGAAAAAATGAAGTACAATCATTCATTGGACGGGTAAATTTCTTGAGAAGTTTTATCCCTAGTTTTAAGGAATGTCACAAACATGATGAAGAAGGATAATGATATTAAAAGGACTGTGGATTCCAGAAAATATTTTAAATATATTAAGAAAGCAATCATTGAATCCCTAGTTTTAGTGAGTCCTAATTTTTCTAAATATTTTTTGGTTTTCTCATATGCATCTAAACATACAATTGTTGGAGTTTTGGTTCAAAAAAATGATTAAAATGTTGAAAAACCTATTTATTTCTTTAGCAAGGTGCTGAGGGATGGAGAATTAAAGTATGATACTATGGAGAAATAGGCTTATGCTTTGGTAAAATATTGAAGCATTTTAGGGTCTACATTTTACATTCTCACATCGTAGCATTTGTTCGCAGTAATGTGGTGAAGAATATCCTCACTTAGCCTAACCCAGAATGAAAGAGAGCTAACTGGATTGTTATTCTATTGGAATATGATTTGGAAATTAATCCAACAAAATTGGTGAAAGGGCAGGGGCTTGCTAAACTTATGACATATTCAAATTGTGAATCTTTACAATTAAATTTCTTGTCCAATTATTATAATCATCTTGATTCAAGATTGCAGGTGTCAGCAAATTTTGCTTTATCCCCATGGTACAACGACATCATCTATGTTTTGGAAAACTTACAGGCCCCTCCAAGATTGAGCAAACTAGGGCTAGGTCAGTAAAATTGAAAGAAAAAAAAATTGTGTTGTGAATCAGTATATGTATTGGAAATATCGAGGTGGGATTTTGTTGAATTGCTTGCTGGAGAATGAAGCTCAACAAACCATGAAGGAATCTCATCAGGTTTTTTGTGGAGGACACCATTCCTAGAAAGTGTCTGCCAACAAGATCTTGAGGGTTGGTTTCTATTGGCCTTCCATATTCTATGATACTTATAAAGAAATCACCGTTTTTCATCAATTCCATATTTTTATGGAAAAATAAATATCATGCCATTACCTCTTAATCCTATTTCAGTTGAAGAACATTTTCAACAGTGGAGGTTAGATTTCATAGCAGAAATAAACCCAAATTATTTTGGTCAACACAGATAGATTTTAACTGCAACATGTTATTTTACAAAATGGACTAAGGCTATACCAACCAAGAGATCCACTGATGCTGTTATGATGGATTTCATAGAAAATAATATTTTGTCAAAGTTTGGGTGTCCTAGAAGGATTGTAACTAATAATGGACCTGATTTCAAATAAAAAGAGATGATCAATTTTTTCCATCAGTACCATATAAATTTGAATCACTCTACTGCATACTATCCTCAGGGGAATGGGCTTATAGAATCTTCCAACAATAGCTTAGTAAAGATAATAAAAATTTTGTTGGAGGAACATAAAATATCTTGGCACACAAAATTGAAGTATGCCTTGTGTGAAGACAGGATAAGCACTTAAAGGGAAATTGGGATGTCACCTTTTCAGTTGGTTTATGGAGCAGAGGTGGTTTTTCCAACATCTTTACGTCTTCTAGTCATGAAATTACTATAGGAACAAGATGAGGAACCAAACCATATGTAGATGAGGGTCAATCAGATTATTGAGTTGAATGAAATGATGATACGGCTTATGAAAAGGTACAGGTACATCAAGAGAAGATGAAAAATACCTTTAACATAAGGGTGAAGGAAGAGCAGTTTCATATTGATGACTTGGTTTTGAAGTGGGATGCACCTAAGAAAGAAAAACATGGAAAATTTTATCACATGTGGAAGGGCCATATATTATTGTAGCTTTCAGGGGAGAAAATTCATTTATCTTACAACATCAGGATGGGATTCAGTTAAAAGGAGGCTCTGTCAATGGAATATTTTTGAAACATAACTTGTCCTAAGGTGGAAGGTCGTTTTTTGTATCATACTTGTACATATTTATTTAAATTGAAAAATCAGTATAGACGGTGAGTTGAGATATTTGAATCACGGAGAGAAGGCCCTAGGATCTTGAGGGGTTGCCATTTTCTTTATCTTACATTCAGAAAAAAAAGGGTTTTGAGTTTTTACAGGAGGATAAGACATGCACTAGTATGCAGGTTCTTTGCTACCTTGTAGGGAGGATAATATTCCTAGTTGGAGCCAACTATTAGCACCATTTCTAGTTAGCAGTTGGAAAGGGGTTGACCTTAGAAAAATAATATGTGGAGTGGAAATTTTCATTATATGACCAAAGGGACATCATAAGGTGTTTAAAGAATAATAAAGGAGTTATTTCTAAAAGTATAAATCATGATTTAAAATTTAGAAATAATTTGAAATCATAATCCTGTTATACCAAAATCCTGTCACCACCATGTGATAAGACCTTTGACATACCTATTTGTCCTTAATCCCAACACTTGGAGTGGAAACTCATATCATTTGTCAATCTTTCATGAAAATGCTCAGCATCACGCTTTCCCTGTTAGCTATGAGTGGTTCCTTGCTTGCACTGCCTTTCTCTTGTTTTCCATAAGCGATGCCACCGCCTGTTGCCCTTGGTCCATAAGCGGTTCTTACCTGAACCACTCTGTCATAAGAGGAGAAACACGGTACCCTGGGTAAAATGGGGAAAAAAAAGGTTTCTCTAGGTTTCTATATCATGAGCCTCATGGCCTCCCTTATCCCTATCATTGTGGGTCAATTGAGCTCGAGATCCCCCATTATAGGATCTTAGAGGCCACCTCATCCACAAATATCTCAACCATTCCTATCCATTAAGCCCTATAAATACAAGCTCATGGTCATGGTTGAGGGAGGAGAACTTAGAGGCATTTTTATTGCATGTTTGATCTCATTTTAACCATGTCTATACCAAAATCTTGCCGCCATCATGTGATAAGACCTTTGACATACTTACTTGCCCTTAATCCCAACACTTGGAGAGGAAACCAATGATGTCTATCAATTCTACATAAAAATGCTCAGCATGGCGCTTTCCCTGTTATCCATGAGCGGTTCCTTGTTTGCACCGCCTATCCCCTATTATCCATAAGTGGTGACACCACCTATTGCCCTTGGTCCATAAGCGGTTCTTACCTGAACCACTCTGTCATAAGAGGAGAAACGCAGTACCCTGGGTAAAATGGGAAAAAGAGAGGTTTCTCAAGGCTTCTAGAAGATGAGACTTGTGTCCTCCCTTATCCCTATCATTGTTGGTTAGTTGAGCTCGATATCCCCCATCATAGGATCTTAGAGGCCACCTCATCCACAAATATCTCAACCATTCCTATCCATTAAGCCGTATAAATACAAGCTCATGGTCATGGTTGAGAGAGGAGAAATTGATAGGTATTGTTATGATGTTGGATTGACCACTTGGCCCAAGCTATTTGAGACCATAGAGAGCAAAGTTGGAGCTTATGGGATGAAAGTGTTGGTTTCATGGAGATGCATGTCAACACTAAGGCTTAATTGGTTGTAAACTTCTCCATTTTATCTTAATGCAAAGCTGATTTCCATCCCACATTACTGTTGTTGTTGATTTCACATGTACATGTTGTTAGATTCCTTAGTCACTAACATGGATCAATAGATTATATTCTGGTAGCTTTGATGTGTTTGCATGTTTGATCTGATTGCAGGTACACAGGGTTACTATCAAAGCATCACATTATAGGTATCTACGGTGTCCAGGGAGGGTCTTCATTCTTTGTCATTCATTTGTTCTGGATCTGAACCATTGTAGGTACATAGGGTTACTATCAAAGCATCACATTCTAGGTATCTACGGTGTCCAGGGAGGGTCTTCATTCTTTGTCATTCATTTGTTCTGGATCTGAACCATTCAGACCAGTGGAACACCTTGCTGTCCGCAGAAGGTGAAATATTCCTTCTTACAAATATGGCGACTCTACTAGGGAATAGATATATGTATCAATTGATCTGATCTTCCTCAGTTCTTCAACTCTTGTCTGAATCCAGGCTCCTTCTCTAACTCTCTTCAGTCAGATCTGCTATCTGACTTAGTGAATTTGGGTTTGAAACTTCCATATTTGTTCAGATTTGAATCATTTCAACCTTTTATGCTCTGTTTTTATACTCAATCTATCATCCTTTACCTCGATCTAGTCTTTTTCTAACTTGATCTATCGTTCTCTTTGTGTTTTGGATTTTTATAGGGGAACCGCGCCTATGCAGTGTGCGAGAAGTAGTGCCATCGCCTGAACCAAGTTAGCAGCATGTGGTGCCACTTCCTGAGTTCTATTTGTGAGAACCGGTGCTGGGATAGAACCACTCTGTCAACACCAAAGAAACACGGTGCCAGGTAGGCATCATTCCAAGACCTCTTTTTCTCATTTTTTTTGAAAAATTTGAGTTGTTGTGCTTTCAGTCCTCCACTATCAGGCTTGTGTGACAGAATCTGATGCTTATTGTTTGAAATTTTATGGTTTAAGATTGGTTTTATTGGGAAATTCAAAAGCTAGATTAGGATTTTTTATTGTTCATCCACTTTGGTGCTTATTGGTTGTGTTTGCGAAAGGATTTCTTGTTTTTTAAAATATTAGGGTGTTAGTAAGATCTCTTTTCATTTCTGTTATATAGATGGAAAGAAGAACATTTGATTAGCATATTAGTATTATTTCTTGTTTGCATAGTAACCTTCTTTTTCCTTCATTTAAAAAAGAATTTTTTTGACTGAGATTAGGTTATCATCATTGAGCATTGGACATTGGATCTCTGATTGGCTTTACAAGCTTTCAGGATCTTCATGTTCTTTTGTCTCTTATGCATTTAGTACTATCTCAATCAAAATAAAAAATATGGTAGTTTTAAGTTAGATTTTCCTATGTTTTAAGAGAAAATTTAAAAAATAGAGTGCATTTGCATGTTGTGTGCTTCTTGTTTTTATTTTAGGAAAAGAGATTCTTACCCTTCTCATTGCTTTCAGAAAATAGAAATCAGTTTGGAAACTGTTGCTTGTCTTCGATTTTTTGTTCAATACTGTTGTCTGGAAGTGTTTTTGGTTTTGAAACAAAAGAAAATACTCTCTTTCCCTCCCGTAAGTAGGCATAATGAACGGTAAAGTGAAATATTTGCATATGCATACTGCATGGTTTTAATTTTCTGTCAAAACATCATGCATTCACCTAATCATCCACTTTAAAATTAATGGTAGTTATAGGTTAAAATTTACATAGCAATTGGAGTGATAGGTTAGAGACATGTTCAGGCGTCGTTAAGCGTAGGAGCTGTCGTTATTTGTCTGCATTACATCCCGAGACTCGCGTGGTTCTTCCATGTACCATAGGTGTATCAAATGGCCTTTCACGTACCCTTGAGGTATATAGAAAGGTAATTCACGTACTCGATTCTATATTGAAAGGCCCCATATGTATGGTTATGCATTAGACAACACTACTACTGATTCGACCTCCCACGTACCTTGAGTATATTGGGAGACCCCACTAGGATACCCTATCCATCTGAGAAAAGCACTTTGTCCATCTTGCTTGGAGCCATACACCGAAAATAACATTTGGGGAGATTACTATGCACATAACCTTGAGGTATATCGTGACACCTTCTGGACAATCCTGGTGAGAGACCCGACTATTTGAGATCCTCCTATCATTTTAAGTGTACTTGTTTTGACCTGTAGTTTGTGTAGGGAAATTTTTTGGTGTGTTTTCTAGATTTTCAGACCCTAGGTTAGATAGGAACTGTACAAAATTGCTGAGTTAAGACAGTACAAAAGAGTACGAGGTTTGCCACCCGATTTTATTCCTAGTTCAGGAGAAAATATGATGGAAGCTATCGACCAAGGAGCTACTACTGCCTCCCAAGTGGGAGATAGTGTGGTTGCAGAAAGTGGAGGACCATATTCTTCACACTTGCCTCCCTTGGTCCAACAGCCTTCTCGTGGAGATTCCTCATTCCATTCTCCCATAGAAGGTCATGTTGATGATACTATCCATCTGGATTTTGGTCCTAATGCTCCATTTTGGGACACCCCTATAGGATAGGCCATTGCTTCATTTGGAACCTGTGTAGACTCTTCTGAAATTGAAGAAAACTATAGGAAATATTGTGCAGCCATTCTCCATGTAAAGGAGATTGATAGGCAGATAGATGACCTTTTAGGACCAATAGTATTATGCTCCACATCTATTCCTATGGGATATCATTCACTTGCCAATTCTATGAGACCCATTGAACTGATTATAGATCATCCATTAACAACCCACAACCCAGGTCAACATAGCACCCCCACCACCTCCCATGTTATGTCTGTTCCTAATCCTCCCAGGTATTCCGCACCTGGGGCCCAACATTCAATTCCCATTTCGTCTTTACCTTTTAATGCCAGGGGGAAACCCCCGACATAACCTACATTATCTGACACCAGAATTGTTCCTAATCAAGGACAGACCTATAACATAGAACCATCTATAGTTTATGTCCCTACCACCCATTGTAATGTGGTTAATCCCCCATCCAGTTCAGGTCAGCCCTCAGGGACACAACGTGTAACCATTCAATCTTCTAGAGGTTATGGTTATCAAATGCTTGTAGGTAATATTAATCATCCACCTAATCCTACAGGAATCCTTTATGCTGGAATTCCATACCCTAGTAATACTTTTATGCCATGGGGGAAACCCAACTAATCTTACATGCCAGCTATGGGGGGATACCTATAGATTCCGTGGGAGGTGGCGGAGGACCACCTCATGGACGTCCTCTCCCTAGGGGGCCTAATGGTCCTGGAGGATCTCGCAACTTTATTTCGTATGGTCCTAATGGTCCTAGTGGTTTTGGGGGGCCTGGTGGATTTACTCCTTATGGCCCTGGAGGGTCTGGTGGCCCTTCACCTAGTGGTTCTGGAGGCTTTGTAGGTTTACCTCTTGGTGGCCTTGGAGGGTCTGGTGGTCCACCTCCTAGTGGTCCTGGTGGTCCTGGTGATCCTAGTGGTCTCGGTGGTCCTAGTGGTCTTGGTGGCCCTTGAGGTCCTCCTCCTGGAGGTCCTAGTGGTCCTAGCAGTCCTGATCCTGGAAATCAACTCCATGTGGGTGGATTTTCCATTAGTTATTCGTCACAACAAACTGTCTTTGTTATACACCAGAATGGCACCTCTCCGTCCGAGTGTCAACTTTCCTTATGTTGGCACACAAAAGGACACTTATGGATTGAGGTTTGCCTAGAATACTATAGCTTGGCTTATTATGAAATACATTCTGCCTCTATCCAGCTAATTACTTTGCCACATTTGCTATGTTAGGATGTATGCACGACTCTCTCTATTGACAACTCACGCATCACTCGCGAGTCTCCCTTGTAGCAGGTCGTGAATCCTTGTATTCGCGGGTTTCTCTTCTATATAGTCGCACATCATTCGCGGGTTTCTCTACTGTAGACCCGCGAATGTGTTTCTTAGCATTTAAATATTAAAACATGCATTAACTGGAGATTAGTTATGTCATGTAACTGCATTTCCCTAACTACCGTAACTTCTCTAACCTTTGAACTACCTTATTTCACCCATATAAATAGAAGTAGGAGAAGACATGAGAAGGACTTGGAATTTTATGCATTGTTATGCTGGAGAAATTGGAACTCCCTTTGCCTACACCTTTTCCCTAGGAGATTTCCCTTGTGTTGCAGAGCTTGGAGGCTGAGTTCTTTGGAGAAGAGAAACAACAGATCTAGATCAAGGTTTCGTGAGGTGCCAAACTTGAAAAGAAGGTATACTTGTACTTGTTTTCAAGATTAATAAAGATGTGATGTCCTTCTTCTTCCCAAATCATTGTTCAATGTGTAATTGAATCTCTGTTTATGATCATATTATAATGTTTTTGTCTTTTTCAGAGAAAAATACTATCTGAGGCTCCTTCATCAACAATACAAAGAGCAATCATATATGGTTCAACTTTGACCTTTATCTAGAAAGGTGTAGTGGAAGGAAGGTGCGGCTCAACTAGGCTATCCCAATCAAAGGAAGCAATCCGAGGGCTTGGTGGGGGTTGATTCGAAACAAGTTCAGTGCCCCCTTGTTCATTAAGATCTGAACTGGCAGTGAAGAAAATGTGACTAGTATACACATCACTCTCCAAAGGAAGAGTGGGATTGATCGATAATGGAATCGATTCAACTGCTTCATGAAAATCACTCTCCGAAGGGAGAGTGGGATTGACCAAAGATGACATTGGTTCAATCACATGAGGAACACTCTCCGAAAGAAGAGTGGGATCGACCAAATCTAAGATTTGTTCGACCACTTGATCAACCAAAGGTTGAGTAGGATGTTGAGAAACTATAGGGTGTTCAGAAGAACGAAATCCATGAGTCTTGGACCACACTCTTCGCACCTCTGGGATAGCAGGGCACAGATGAGTAAGATGATCTCCCTTGCATAGCACACAAGGGAACTTAAGATGATGCTTTGAATGACCATTTTTCTCAACGGTATCAGCATGACTAGCAATGGCTGACTGCTTGCTCTCAACATGACCTGCAGAGGATGAGAGTTTGCCCCCAGCGTGAACAACAGAGGCTGGGTGACTGGGTCCAACCTCACTAAGAGAGGCTAGTTGTTGAGAGACTCCATAATGTTCAAAAATAGGATGACCATGAATCCAAACTCTTCGCACCTCAACAATAGAAGGGCATTTATAAGTAAGGTGGTCTCCCTCACAAAGCTTACAAGGAAACTTGAGCTTGTGTTTTGAACGGGTAGACTTGTCAACAGTGTCAACATGACTCACAGTGGTTGACTGGGCACCATCAACATGCAAAGTAGAGGCTGAATGGTAAGGATCAACATGCTTTGCAGCAGTTGAGTGTGTGCCCCCAACGTGAACCATAGAGGCTGGGTGGATGGATCCAACTTGAACAACAGAGGTTGGATGGGGAGGTTCAACTTGAAAACCAGAGGTTGAACGAGTGCACTCAACGTGAACACTAGAGGATGAGTGACTAGATCCAACATGACCTGAAAAGGTTGGAAGGATCCCACCAGCGTGAACACCAGAGGCTGGATGGATGGATCCAACTTGAACAACAGAGGTTGGATGGGAAGGTTCAACTTGAAAACTAGCGGTTGAACAGATGCACTCAGCTTGAACACCAGAGGTTGAGTGACAGGATCCTACATGACCTAGAAAGGTTGGAAGGATCTCCCCAGCTTGATCACCAGAGGCGGGACGGATAGCTATAACATGAACAACAGAGGTTGGATACGATGGTTCAACTTGAAAACCAGAGGTTGAACGGGTGCACTCAACGTGAACACCAGAGGTTGAGTGACTAGGTCCAACATGACCTACAGAGGTTGGATGGGTGCCCCCAGCCTGAACAACCAAGGCTGGGTGGTGAGGTTCAACTTGAATTGCAGAGGTTGAACGGGTGCCCCCTTGCTTATGTGCTTTCTTCCTATTCCTCCTTCTTTTACTCCTTTTAGACTGCCAGTTACTAGTATCAGTACTTTTGCCGCATGAGGTAGAAGGAGGAGGAGAACTAAGTACAGGTGAAGGGGAGACAATGTTTTGATGCCCTTGATATAAGGTGCTTACTTGAGAAGCATCAGGAGGATTCAGGACAGTTGGAGTGGAAAACAACCACACCGGTAGCCCTAGGGTGAATCCCGGAATATTCAAGGTGGCCATCAAGGGAACACCAACATTCCCTGTGAGAGGAATAGGACAAGGAGCTCCCATCATGGGGATCTCTTAGTTGGTGTTCAAAGGTGTGTTAGCCATAGATTCAAAACAAGAGACACAGTCTGAATTACAAAGCAGACACCTAAAGGCCCACTAAGTATAGACAAACCACACAGCACTCACTAAAAAATTCCTAAAGCCCAAACAGACAAACAGGTATAAGATGTACTTTCCAAAAGAAAGCTGATAGACAGTTACTTGGCATCCTTGATGGGTTCTTAGGCACAAGTGGAGGAATCACCCACCACCCTCCTGCACTTTCACAAGGGTTACCTTCCAAGCCCATCCAAGGTCAACCAGAAATAACCTTCCGGTTTACCTGTGTATGAACCCTAGATGTCAAGAGACTAAAGGATACCTTGGCAATACCAACAGTCTGGGGGGACAGTCGCAAGCCAGACTCATATGCATGGGCAGGGTAGTTGAGCCCGAAACTCTGTCTAGGATAGAATCCCCAGATGCACAAAAGTCCTGAGTTACTCTTTGACAAGGATTCAGAGGGTTATCTCCTCTGTCCAAGCCTCCATGCGGCCTCGTGCTTAACTCCCGTTTGAGAGGAGCTTCCCAGATACAGTGATAAAGTCAAGGATTTACCTAGTGATAGGCCAACTACATCTGAAATTTAACACTTGTGGGGAGTTGAAACTCCCTAACCCACAAGTCTAGCCTAATCTAGTTGGTGTATGACCCTATAAAATAAAACTTGCTAGTAAATTTTAAAATTATACGTTCATTTTAAAAGGCTGTTTCTTACTCAAGAGGAAATGGAATGGTAAACTGGTGGTGTTTTGACTCAAGAAATGAAAACAAAATGACTAAGCAAAGAGAAATGAGATGCAAAGAAGAAAATAGCTATTCTCTTTATATTTTCAAATAACTTGAAAGCCAAAAAAGATCAAATCTTTTTATATTTTTTAAATTTTTCAAAAACAATGCTATGCTATGCAATCTAGACTAACAGCCTAATCTATATGCATATAAAGCAAACATGTTTTTGTCTTTTTATTTTATAAAATGCAAAAGAAAAAATAGCCTATCAACTAAAGCAAACAAATACTGAAAGCAAAGGAGATAGACAACTACTTTGCACCCCAAAAACAAACCCTAGGTTTCCCTAAAGTTGAGTATAGACCTTTCCTGGAAGGAAGGCTTACAAAGGTAGACAAGCCAATAACTCTGGAATGAAAAGACTGAGCATGAAGACTAACATAAAAAAAGGGCAATAAGTCCCAAGTATCAATCTAAACCTACAAACAAAGGCTGCTCAGTACCTTGTCCAACAAGGTCAAACCAAAGAAAGAGGTAGGGGGAAAGTAACAAAACAAGTTCTTTTTAATTTTCTTTTATAAGGGAAAAAGAAAAACTACCTACAAAGCAAAAGCATGCAGATAACAAGAACAAGATAAAAAGAACTCTGCTAAACAACCACCAAACAAACTCTAGAATGCCCTAAAGTCAGTATAAGACCTACTTGGAAGGAAGGCTTGTATAAAAGACAAGTCTACTATTTTGGCAAGGTGAGATTAATCAACAAAACAAGAAAGAAACCTACACCAACGAGTTTCTGAAATCACACAAAGATTAATAACAGAGGCAAACCAGAAACATGAGCCAAAAACTATACCAAGCAAAGGAGATGGAGGGAGAGCAAAGAACAACCCAAAAGCTATAAAAGGCTTACCACATAGATAGAAAACAACCAAAAGGGATGACACTAACTCCCTAGATTCATGCACCTGCAGAGGAACCTAAAATACCTACCCAACAGCCCACAAACAGAAGAAAAATCACAAAAAGAAGAAAAAACATTGTTTACAGGGGCATTCGTGACTATCTATAAGGGCAACCCGTGAATGATGCTCGACTGTCCAGTGCAGCAACCCGCGCATACAAGACTGTATTCGCGACTGTCTAGAACAGCAACCCACGAATAGGTATCAAAATCCCAAAAAAGGTCAAAAAACTACCCTAAGAAGGCAGGGGAGGTGTGTAATCAGACTGAAAAGGTGTTCCTAAGTGGCAAGAAGGACCTGAAACAATGCAAAAGCTGAAAGAAATCAAGAGAAAAACCCCAAACAGACAAGGCTCTCCCCAGTGGAGTCGCCAGTTCTGTTGTAAAGGAAAGTGTCCTATGGCTAGGGTTTAAGAGGCCATCAACATACTGGGGTTGAAAGAGAGATGCGTAATGTTCAGAAAGTATATATAAACAAGATTAGATATGAGAAAGATCCACACCTGGCTAACTGAAGGCTGGTCTAAGCTTTCTCTTCAATCCTCCTCTTGCTCCTCTCGCTCCAAGAGACCTGCAAAACAAGTTATACCTTCCTCAAGCCATTATGACCACATATAAGATAATGATAATCAAATGAATATGAAACAATGATCTAAATAATATTATAATATGATCATAAATAGAGATTCAATTACACATTGAACAATGATTTGGGAAGAAGAAGGACATCACATCTTTATTAATCTTGAAAACAAGTACAAGTATACCTTCTCTTCAAGTTTGGCACCTCACAAAACCTTGATCTGGATCTGTTATTTCTCTTCTCCAAAGAACTCAGCCTCCAAGCTCTACAACACGAGGGAAAGCTCCTAGGGCAAAGATGTAGGCAAAGGGAGTTCCAATTTCTCCAGCATAACAATGCATAAAATTCCAAGTCCTTCTCATGTCTTCTCCTACTTCTATTTATATGGGTGAAATAAGGTAGTTCGAAGGTTAGAGAAGTTACAGCAGTTAGGGAAATGCAGTTACATGACACAACTAATCTCCAATTAACACATGTTTTAATATTTAAATGTTAAGAAACACATTCGCGGGTCTGCAGTAAAGCAACCCACAAATGATGTGCGACTATATATAAGAGCAACCCGCGAATACAAGGATTCACGACCTGCTACAAGGGAGACTCGTGAGTGATGCACGAGTTGTCAATATAGAGAGTCGCGCATACATCCTAACATAGTAAATGTGGCAAAGTAATTAGCTGGATAGAGGCAGAATGTATTTCATAATAAGCCAAGCTATAGTATTCTAGGCAAACCTCAATCCATAAGTGTCCTTTTGTGTGCCAACATAAGGAAAGTTGACACTCGGACGAAGAGGTGCCATTCTGGTGTATAACAGTCTTTCAGTCCACTTATGGTCCTACTGGTAATTATACGCCATATCAATATTACCAGTATGTGCAACCCAATAGATAGTTACGTTTCCTAGAAAATTTGGACTTAGATGACTTGTCCAAATTGATTAATGACCCCATTCGGCACAATCCCTCATGGCCTCCCATTCCAGTAATGTTACCTTCAGATATCCCAAAGTTTGATGGGAAGCAGGGGGACGATCCGAAGAACCATGTTATGACATTCCACTTGTGGTGTTCTTCAAAATCCCTCATGGATGATTCCATTTGGTTATGACTCTTTCAACAAAATTTGACCGGTACGGCTACAAAGTGGTACATTGAACCCCACAACATTCGTTTGTGGATTTTGGCTCATTGGAAACAGTGTTTCTTACACACTTTCAGCTCCCTATTCATTATGAAATAGGTACTGATCTTTTAAATTCTCTGCGAAAGAACACCTCCACCCACATATCTGATCATATTCATGAGTGGAGAAGGTGGAGAAGGCTTATTAAGGCCCCTATTCCAGATCAGTTATTAGTTGATTGGTTTACCAAATCTTTGTTTCCTCCTATTGCCCAAGATCTAGCTATGGGTGATGCTGTTACTGAAGAGCATGCTATTAGTCGAGCCTAGTATCTAGAATTGTTCTATTCCCAGTCTGGAACTCTTTATGACTTGATTCCTCAAGCTCCTTTCCCAAGCACCGATCCCACCAAGCCACCAACAGAAGTATCTGTTGATGGGATTGTTGGTTCAATCCAGTCCCCGTCAGCAGTGAAACTTACCAAGCAAACCAAAACTACCACCCCTACTCCTTCAACTCCTAAGGTTTCCGCCAAGGTCAATTCCATTCAAAGTACTCAAACCTCAGGTAATAATAAAAAGAAAAGAAAAAATCAAAATAAAAAACCTAGAAACCAATAGGAGACTCCAAGACCAACCAACAATGATAACAATAAAGGGAAAAGAAAGGAAAAATATCCCTGTCTGCTATGCGAAGGTGACCATTTCTCAAAGGAGTTTCCTCGTCGGGACGAAATCTCCCACACCCACAATACTCATGGATCCTTTTCCCTCTCAAAAACAACTGATAGACCACATGTCTAATCAGGGTAACTCTAGCTCATAAGAGGAAATTCATATGATGTCCTTGGATACCATTAATATGCAAACTCAAAGTTAGAACTATGACAAACTGGTAGAAAAGAAAGAAGATCATTCTTCTTCAGGGAAAGCTCCCTCTACTAGTTCTCCCGAATCCTCGTCTACTATCCCCTTATCTATCGATAATCCTACTCTCGACATGATTTTGCTCCCACCCAAGAGTACTCTTCGGAAGGTAGTATTTAACCCTAATGCTCAATATGCTCAATTTTATAATGTATTTGAAGATCTCACTCACGAACCTTGTACAATGTCTACCTTAGAAATGCTCCAAAGTTGCCCTACACACATAAAAACTTGTTGACAGCGTTAGGAGCTTTAGACCCGGATAATACCAACTTGATTCATTTCAATGTTGAGAACTACAAGTTTAGGTTACCTCATAAACTTTCTTTTCAGATCATTACAAAAGTAGTTGGAAAGAAGGTTTTTTGAATGGTACTAGATGAAGGAGCTTCGATCTCGGTTTTGTCTCTATCTTGTTCGAAAGCCCTTGTCTCTCCTGAGCTTGTAACATCACCTATGACCCTCAAGGCCTTTGACAGATGGGGTTTCCAACCCCATGGTCTCATATCAGCCCTAGCGGTTGAGCTGGGAGGAAAAACCGTTTCCATTCAAGTAGAAGTGTTAAATGCCCCTTTAGATTACAACCTCCTTCTAGTAAGAAATTGGTTCTATGCCATGACTGTTGTTGCTTCAACAGTATTCTGAACAGTCCAATTTTTGCATCTAGGGAAAATTGTTACTATTGACCAGCTTGATTTCTGTACGCCGAATGTCACTACCTCCATGGATAATAACTGTTGGGGCACGCACCTTAACGGTCCTTAATTTTGGTAACTCCGCGGTTTTTGTGGAAGCTTGTAAGCGGAGTTGCGACTCAAAATAGTCTTAGGGGTGTCGAGGTTGAGTCAAAGCCCTCTTTTTTGTAATTGTCCATAAATTTCGGGTGTAAGCCCATGATTTTGTAATAGTGCACTTGTATAAATAGGCACTCATGTAAAGATGTCAAGGGAATCTAATGAAATGAGGATCATATGATGTGAAGAAGTTAGATCTATTTTTGGTTTTTAAGGTCAAGTCCCAGCTGTGTGTGTGGATGACCTCTATAGCTGTGTGTGCAGAGGGTTTTTGTAAGCAAAGGAACTGTAGCTGAGTGCGTAGTTAGAGATTGTAAGAAAGGAACTGCAGCTGAGTGCGCAGTTAGACTTGAAGAATAGATCTACTACTGAGTGCGCAGATCAGAACTGTTGTTTTGTAAGAAGTGGAATAAAAGCGCAGTTTTGTGGATGTAGCCCCTACACTGGGGGTGAACCATGTTATATCTTGTGTTGTGGTTCTTTTGTGTGGTTTCTGTTATGTTTTGATGCTTTTGATAAGTAGGTGAATGCTAAAGTAAGATAACTGTTTCCAGTTAAGGGTTAAGCAAGAAACTGTTTGTTCATCTAACTGTGAAGCTATTTAAGTACAATTCGAAGCTCTATAGTGTATGATTATTATTTTTTAAGGCTAAAGGTACAGTAATATCCCTCTTCTGCTTGCATAAAATTGGTTCTGTGGCACCCCATAGCTATTTCGGGTGAGACTGCAACCTGTTCGCAGGTTGTTTCCGAAAGGGCCAACACTATGGGTATTTTTGTTGGTGCGAAGTTAATGGTATAAAACCCAGGTCTTCCCATAGCCCAATAAATTGGTTCCATTGTTGGTTGAACTCAGTATCTGCTTTAAGAGGGATCTATGTCGTACCTGAAGGGCTATGTTTTGGAGGCCTTCGGTAAAAGAAATCGGTGATTGGGTTGAAGCTACCTATCAGAAATTTACTGAACAAGAAAATAAGGATCCTCATCGTAGCTCAGACAACTTCTTGCAAAGAGAGAAAGACCAACTTCAAAGAAGATCAGTTTCCTGACTGGGCCCCGGCAAGAATTAACATATTGAAAAGAGTGAATAACGCGATATCATGAGCTGTTGATTTCTGGACAACGTGAACCCTTGAAGCATTTGTGCCAGAATTTGCCATTGACACAAGTACCTCTTTTAGCAAAGCTGAAAGGTAGTTATTCAAAGGACCAAGTGGTAAGTACCTAAATTCATTTAGTCTACAAATTAAAATGCTCTTGGTTGAGAAGGGCATATTGCTTATAGAATCAGATTGCTAGATTTATTTTTACTAACCTATGTTTGGAAGTGAAAGTAACTTCGACAAGAAAAGAGGTTTGCTACGAAGCGGTAAAAGATACAAGAGAAACCTAGAATCCTATACCCTAGGCCAGAATACCGAGTATACACCAGAAGACCCTGAATCTGAAGAAACCCCTTTTGTTAGAAACCCTCCTATAACTCTGCAGCAAAGATCTGTTACCCCTGAGAACCCGTCACAGTCTGGAAGTAACCCTAGCTCGAGCATTCCTGTCGCAGGTCAGTCTACCCTAGTAAGTTCTTCACCCCCTCAGACCACTATGGCCCATATGACTAATGATATCAAGATCCCAGTGTTTAAAGGAACTGGATCAAAGGATCCAGAACAGTTTTGGTTTTTATGCGAAGCTATGTGGACTACTAAGAACATTTTGGATCAAGATATAAGAAGAGAACAGCTGGTCACTTCTTTTAGAGACTGAGCTTTGACCTGGTTTATGAAATTTTCCAGTACTCAGAACCATGTCTTGGCTGATATTAAAATAGTGATGATCAAAGAGTT
>LPNX010329478.1:3674-15264 GCA_001517045.1 Pseudotsuga menziesii
AGATCTCAGTTTATACAATTAATTACATACTTATAAGATAAATTTAATATAAGACTTATAGTTGTATCTTACTCTTTGTGTCTTGACACATTTAATATTTTATGGTTGTCTTTGGGCCTTGACCCAATTCGTATTATAAGGTGAGGATGTGTAGGCATAATAATCCTTAATTATGACTATGAGATGAGAATTTAAAGAGAAGAGGATGTAATGAGAAGAGAAATTTATATGGATGGATAATTTCAAAAGTTGCACTTCTTTTGAAATGTTGATATAAATTATGCCCTTCTTTATTGGAAGGGTAAAATTCAAATTTTAAATTTTTTTTGAAAGACAATTTTAACTTTACACTTCTAGGAAGGGCTAGAACCCTTTGGAAGGGTTGTGAAGGGTTCAATTTTGAACGTTGCCTCCAACTTGCATTCAATTAGTGGTTGGTGCACTAGATTTTAGAGTTTTATAGGGGTGTAGAATTACAATAAGTTTATTATTACGAGTCCATTATTTAAAATCAACATTTATCTATTGGGATTGATGTAGAAAATGAAAAAAACATGAAAAAAATTGAAAAAAATACCTCACAAAGGGAAGGTTAATCCAAAGGTGGTGATGGAGGGCTCAAGCACACCCAAAATCGCGTATTGACAGTCGAGGTTTCTCCTTCGTTCATCCAATAGCCACGCCGATAATGAGAAAAAGACGACCTCGGTCGGTTTAAAAGAAAAAACAAGTTTTAAGAATCGTGTGTGCATTTTAGCAAAGGAAATCGCGCACGCGATTTCCTTTCACGCATGCGGTTTTGTTTACTAGCCTAGTTGGCATGGCCATTTCCAGCCTTGGGACTAGGCTTGGCAGGTTCGGTGTTGCTTGGGTTGATATCTTTTTTTTGGATGAAGAGTGAATGACTTCACTCCACCATTGCATCTAAAGGGTCCATCAACTTCTTGCACATGCCCCAAAATATGCTCAAATAAGCGAATCACTCCCAGTGAAATACCAGAGTGAGATGGAGGAAGGGCGTTATGCCCCATTTAACCCCTAGAATGTTGTAATATACCTCAACGCGCTCCTCAAAGCATGAAAATGACCTAGCATGGAGGATGTCTTCCTTTGAGGAAATAAGGCTAAGGAGAGCAAGGACCCATTGACTGAAGGACCAAGAGGGTGTACAAAGTAGTTGTGAATGTCTCGAAGCTAAAACAGAGGTCGTTAGAGCGTGCAATTAGGAAATGGAGCCACGAGACCTAGTGGTCAACCCTAGGGGGTCCCAGACACCAACCCTGAGCTTAAAAACCACTTTAAAGGGTACTCAATAGTGCCATTAAGCCATATTACCCTTAAAGGAGGACCAAAGGGTCCACCCATGACCACCATTTCTCAATAAAACCCTTCTTGGTTGAAAAATTGGCCCTCTCTCCCTGGGGTACACCTAAAGGTGAGTTGGCTACAAGTGCAGCGTAACACTGTCTCCAACTGCGGGACGAGTGCTCTTCCTGGGAGTGCTCGAGAACCTGTGAATATACTGGTACCTATAAACCTACACACATATCAAATTCCTGAGAGATTAAAAGCATCTAAGGGTAGACACTTCCATCCTGCCTTGTTCGCTAAATGAGTGAAACAAACTAAGAACAATAAGAACTCACTAAAGGATGAGAAGACATCAAATGAAATGCATATAAATATTCCTAATGCAACTAACCTAACCTAAACCATTTATCCAAAATAGGTTAAGTGAGATCATGCCACAAATCTAACCATTTAAGTAAACAATTCATACCTGTCATCTTACCTTTGTCCTTCAGTGTAATCCAAGACAATACCTCATTGATGATATGTTGAGTTTGTATGAGGATCTTTATCTTGATGAGTGTAGGAAATCGGACCTTCTTAAGAACTTGGAAAACTTGAAGCCGGTTCCATGGAGAAGCATCACTTTGACGAGCTTTGACGATCCATTCTTCTAGTAGGCTTATGTATGGGACACCTCCACCACACATATCTACTAAAAGTTTTTTCCTGAGGCTCGCCCATGAATCCTGAACTTGGGAGGTTATCCGTGGAGTTGGAATTCATAAATATTCATATGGGAGCTGCAACCTGTCTCTACATTTACTCAATATTTTCTTTGTACATACAGGTATATTTCTTATATTTTTCACAATCATGTTAGTAACCCCAATAATCCTTGAAATTTTGAAATTGTCAACAATATAATCGATACCTTCACGCTTCAGATGAAAAGATAAACAATAAATATTATGAAACTAAGGGATGAAAACCATACATGTCCACCTACCTTCCTCGATCTTGTTGAGATGTATCATCAAGGGCTTACCGATGTAGGGTAGAGCAGGCTGAACAACTTCTTCTACGCTTCTTGAGGGGCACAAATGAAAGTGATAACCTAGGCTTATCATATATGAAAAATAATCCTCTGTGTGGCATGCTTCCTTGCTACAGGATGAGCATAACAGAGACATCATGGAAGAATCACCAGAGATACGAGGTCCCAAATATTCAAACTTTTCATCATAATGGGCCATCTACATATAACAATGGTGTTGTTCCATCTTCAATTATGGTGGAAAAATAGTTGATCCATTCTTCGTCATTAGCCTCATAAGGGGAAGGAATGATCATACCTCTTTCAACGAGGTCTTCATAAGTTATGTCTTCAACATCCTTGCTAGAGGTGACTAAGAGTTCCTCCTCCCAAATAGTGTCAAGTTCTGGCTCAACCTAGGTAAATTCATCATGTTGTTCTTCCTTACTGCAATGCATGAAGATGATGTTACTTGGCCTCAAGGAATCATAAAAATGTGGACCCGTAAATGTCCAATAACCATCATCCGTAGAATTCCCGCCATTATGTTCCCAAAGATCTAGTATGTCATAAGGAGTTTTTGTATGTTGGAAGGGAGAACTCATCCTATCTTCAGCTTCTTCAACTAGGACTTATGAATCTTCATATATGGAACCATCATCTTCTTGGGAATCTTCATTTATCGTGCTCAAGATATCATCAGTTAGATATTGAACAGTGGTTGCTTCAACTTGATATTTGTTTTGGGATTCCTTACTGAGCAAATCCTTTGCATGCTTTACATGAGGTATCCATTCATCGTGGCACCCTGAGTCCCAGTGGTTAAAGAATGTTTCCACCAATTCTACAAATTATGCTATCGTTCCGTTATCTATCCCCACAAACCAAGCAAGGGCCTTTACTCCTAGGTGAAGGACAAATGATCGCATGTAAACATATTCTTCTTATTTGATACCATATTCTGAAGCCATAGTCATAAACCATTGCACATGATACGCGGCATTATCACGGTCACCCTTGAAGGCATGCTAGAATACCTTGGGTAACCCATATGAATATCCTGGGAAAGCTAATAGATCAAGAGGAGCGAAACCAATTTCCATTTCTGTAGCAGTCAGATTATCAGGAACTTCAAACTCGAATGGAATATCATCTTTGGTTCCTTCTCTTGCATCATCTTTGGTTCCTTCTTTGGTTTCTGTAGTTTGATTTTTCCCAGGGTTTCTTCCCATATTATGTCGATCATGGCCTTTCTTTCTTTTTCATTGATCGTAATCCTAATCCATGATGAATGAATTAATGAACTTCCTGAGTGAAGACAAAATTTTGTGAGAAAAAACCTCATACCAATTTATGACCGACAAATTGTCCTCTAGGTGAAGAGATAACAGAAATAGCCTCATCCTGATGTCTTCGTGCACAATGTCACTTTCCTGGATGAATTGCATGAATTCTTGCACATGGGATGTTGCATGGTACTTATACTGCTGGAACAATGGGAAAGGTTCCTTCCCACCATATTGAATAACATACTTGTGTGGGAAACCTAGAATGCATGAGAAGTCCAATATGCCCACCCACAATTCATAATTGGATGGAATCTTGTCAAGCTTCCCCGTCTTTATAGAGTACTTCTTTTATTTTTCTTTGATTAGAGTCGCCAGGAGAAACCTGTCAGGTTAGTTAAGCAAATATTTCCAAAGTACTAAATAAAACAAGGGCATACCTGATAGATGGGACGGGATGCACTCTTTCTGGAGTCGCTAGGTAATCTTGCAGATCATTCCTTAACAATAATATTTTCAAAATACCTAGAAAGAATTACCTCAATTTTCTTACCGAATGTCATTCTTGCCAGGGGTGAGAATGACTCAGGATCAATCGCTTCAAATTTTGAAATGGTCCCCGGCAATGACTTCAAAATGTTGCTGGTTGAAATGGCATACTAAACCACTGGTAAGCATATAAAGGGAAGAGTGACCATTTTCACCTCAATCGGTAATCCCGGAATTCTTTGAAATTCGAAACCTCCTAGGGGAGAGCCCTACCCTGATCCTACAAATACAATTAAACACAAAAATAGATCTTGCATATATGTGCGTTAGTGACCAGTGCCTAAAGGAGTCAGAAAAGATGAAAATATCATATTACATGGACATAAGCCACACATTATAAATCTAATGATCAATGTGTCAAATCATAAAGTAGCTACTGTTAACCCATTAGCAAATTACTGTTATGTAAGAAAAAACACAACAAAATGTGTGAGTTGGTATCGCTACAATTTACTTTTTTAGGTTTTATATGCATTAAAAACTAAATAAAGGTGGTTGCGTATATTACCAAGAAGCATCAACTATTTAGCATTAATACCGTCAACACATTCATTATTGTTTTGTCATCAGTAGCGTTATATTATATATCAATAAATTATGAGGATATGAGCCAACCAGGAGCGTAACTTATGCATTTGGGTACATCAAAACTTATTCGATAATTCAAGCTTCCAAGATGCAAGTAATGTGCATGTGAGAATATAAGTGGAATGCTTAACGAGCAAGTTTACCGACATTTCAATAATGACAGTAGTTATTCAACATGTGTTATTCCAATCTGTTAGCATCGGTTGCAGACTGCATGTATTCATAAATATGTTTGTAATGTCATCTATGTCAGCCTTTTATATCAACAATTCGATATCAATAATCATTCATAATCGTATAACCATCGGTATAATTAACCACAACGTTGTTTCATACACAAAAGACACATAGATCTTGACAAATAACTTAATAGTAAAACGATATACATAACATGCCAATCATCATTAATTATATCTATTTTGTTTTAGTGCACACATGACTTTACCATCGATCGACTCACGCAAGAAAAAAACAGAGTGTTTATGGAATCGAAAGTTGTCACTGTAAGGGCATCCTTTGGGCTACCTTAGGGGCTAAAATATATTGGTATAGGGTGCAAGGAATGGTCTATACTTTACCTCGATGGACATGCAGTACAATAGGTTGAAGCTGGCAAGGGAGGGAGGGTGTTGCTATAACATACCTAAAAATAAAAAATAAATATTTATTATTTATTTCAGCAAAAACATTATGTTAGTTTTTTATTGTAAAGTGTATGACCAAGTGGGTCAAGGATGACTGTAATTGAAGAATTATTTATTTTAATAATCAATTAAAGGAGAAACCTATTCATGGGAGACTGTTAAATGAGTGTTCACTGGCCTACTAGGAGGAAGAAGCAGCTGTAGAAGGCTAGTTGACAAGTGGCAGCACTAGCATTCACTTTCTAGTTGTTGCAAGAGCATAATCCCTAAAAAAATGATCATGTTCCCTAAGAGGAGGAACTGAGCTGGTGGCTCATTAAATTCTAAAACTGATCCAAAGACCTAGGAAATCTTATATAAACCATCAAATTGAGCAGGAGGCTCACGACTTATTTTAATTTCTGAGAGAATGAACTTTATGATTATTGCAAACTAAAAAGTCAGGAACACAAAGAATTTGATGAGGGGATAACTAAAGTGAATTGTTGAGTTAAGTCTGCTACTGAGTGCTAAGTTGCAGAAGACTGCTGTGTAGCAGATATCCTTGTCATAGTGCTTCAGTAAACAAGCTCAGGGGTCATAAGAAAGTGATTTGGCCACTTCAGGAAAAAGTTGGATGGAACTGTCTCCCTTGGGTGTTAGTCTCTTTTCTGCAACACATCCAGGTTCCAACTCTAAATATATATTGTAACATTGTTTTACTTCTGTTTAAGTAAGTTGTAAGTATTTACAATAAGGTTTTAGTTAATTGGTATACATTCAATGATTATGTGATTAAGTATCTGCATAGAAACTGATTGATAGGGAAATGAAATTAAATTATCTCCTGTATTTTTTCTCTCACCGAAGTGACGTACTCTAGTACATGAAGATATGGAATTATGTCTGATTAGGAGTACCAGAATGACTGAATCTTTGTGTATATTCAATTATTGCAGAAACTAGAAATGATGTATGTTTATATTGTTCACAATCTACTGATAAATTTAGAAGACTGGTACTTAGTTATTTATATAAGTTACAGTATTTAATCCAATATATAAAACCTTTACAAACAATTATAATTAGTAAACCGGACCTTCATTTGCACAGTAAGTATAAGTATAGTTTTAGAACAACTAAGCTAGATCATATAAAGGCATTTAAAGCCCAATTTTGTTAACCTTTTACCTTTTCGAAACCAGTAAAATTATATACACATAATGAAATTCTTTTAACAATTTTGAAAGTATTATCTACAGACCCATGGTTTAGTTAATACTTACAATAATAGATTTAGATAGTCAAAGTAATAGCTATATTAATCTCTCATCAAAATATTTATATTTAATTAGAGATTTAAAGAGAGCAAAGAATTTCTACTTCAACTTAGATTTCAGTATAAGTAAGGTTTCATAGAATCATGATCATAACCTCATTTTAAAACCAAGAATGATATAACTATCAATGCAATAGAATAACGATACATTAATTAAACTGTAACCAAATAAAGTCATGGACGCAAGTACTGTTTAACTAAATTCTGTCTACACAGAAGATTCCTGTCACTAATACATTTGGTTGGATTTTTCCATGAAATATTTCCACGTTTTGAACATTCATGGATTAATATATATATATATATATATATATATATATATATATTTTATCATGGCGAAAAAACCGTGGCAATATCGACATTTTTAATTTTAGAGGAACTTTTGTCTCTATATCGACAATATATGGCTATCTTTTCACACTCGCCAAACCAATGCCAGCTTTTAATGCGCGGGTCAACTAATGCATTTTCAACACATTTGCTATAGTTGTGACAAGGTTCTTGGTGATTGATTGAGCGTGGATTGAGCCCGTATTTATTTATCAACCATATCCAAAACTAGAGAGATCAGTCATACTATGCTTCTTCAACAGGTGACTCAACCGGAAAAAGAAGATTGGCCAACCTTTAGAAAACAATATGGAACCTATGGGAAATGACATGCCTTCACTTTCCCTTGAAGAAGATGTTGCTGTTACAACTTCGATTGGAATGCATGGAAATGAAAGTGCAGATCAATGGGAGGAATTTGTGAACAATGATATGGACCGTTCACCAACAAGTGATGAAGACCTAATTCATGCCCAATATTCTTTTGATGGTAGATTTGTTTTTTATTTATTTGATAAAATGGTACATTTCAAAGAACAATCTACCTTGTGGGAGTATTCCTTCAAAGCTAGCGATGAATTGTGCAAAACTAAGGATGTCCAAATTCTTGATTTGGTACATCATGTTATAGGTTTAGAGAAAAGAATTGTGGAAATTGAAAAAAAATTGGCCAGAAGGATGAATGTTCTAAATTTATCTTAGTTCTAGCAGAATCGATTTCTAACCTTGATAGACTGAAAGACATGTATCAGGCTCAAAATAAAAAAGATGAGGAAACTATAGGGAGACTTGAAAATGAGCTGAAAAATAGGCCTGAAGTTTTGAACATGCCACCACTAAAGACTGTATTTGGTAAGGAAGCAAAACTTCAGCAAGAATTGAAGCAGAAAGAAACATTTATTGCAGGTTTGAAGGTTGAGTTTCAAAGGGCATTGTGTCACATGCCCCAATTTTGCAAAATGAATATTATCTTATTTGATTTTATTTAAAGACATTATGTTAAATTTTATACTAAGTTGTAATTGATGACTCAGCAGAGTCAAGGATGTTGAATGTAATTCTGAATATTTTAATTATAAATAAATAAAAGTGGAGACAACAGCTTAGGAGAGATGTTAAAAGAGTGTTTACTGTGTTGAATAATCAACCCATAGTTAGCTACCTTAGACATTAATTAATCCAATTTTTGTCTTATTTGCCTAGTTTCCATATTCAACCTTATGCAAGTTGTCCTCCACACATCCATAGTGGTCAAACGTTATAAATTTGATTCATGGAGCACTTGGGAAACCTCTTGGAATCAAATCTACTTTATTCCTGGACTCCCTAGTGCATGTATGCTTTTTCTGCTTTATTGCTTGCTTTTTCTAAGTTTTAAGGAAATTGGGAAAGTTTGACTAGGTGAAGTTAACTTGTTTTTTGTCCTCATCATCCTCCACTCTTTTCTCCTATGAAAAGCATGTATGAGTTGTCCTTCCACCATATATTAGCTTGGCTAATTGATTTTTCCAATTCGTGAGCTCCTAGACAGTTTTGGAAATTGCTTTATGCACCTATGGGGGATTTGCTTAGATTTAGTAAGCTTGCTTTTGACTATATTTGAATGGAATCCTTATGCATTCGAATCTCTCATGTAATTATTTATTGTGTCAGCCTATGACTTCATAGGGTTGGCTATTGTACACTTATTCAATACATATTAGTGTTCAGCTCCATATTCAGTCTCTTTTGTGAGTAATTTGCATGTGTAATTGGTAATTGTTGTGAGTGTAATTGTTCTAACACCTGGGTTCAATTTCCACATGGTATCAGAGCCTTTTTAGATCAATTTATCTCCTTCCAATTTTTTTTGCAGGTTTGACATCATTGACTGGGAGCATTCTGCTGACTGAAGGGACAATTTCTGAGCTATGGATCAATCTCAGAAGATCATCTTGACTCCATTTAACTTCTTTGAATGGAAAGAAGAGATGGAGATACTGTTGAGAGTGAAAGGCCTCTACAGAGTGACTATGGAAACAAAAGTAGATCCCAATGCAGCTGCAGAAAAGATTAAATGGCACAACAGGAGGGATGAGGCCTATGGTCTCCTGTGTCTGAGCATATCTAGAGACCTCCTTTTCCATCTTGATGGATTAACATCACCAAATGAATTATGGGAGAAGATTGTTGATATTTTTGGTAAGATAGATGAGATGAGGGGACATCAAATTGAAAATGAATTGATCTCCCTGAGTCCCAATAGCTTTGAATCCCTGCAACTCTATTTTTTCAAGTTCAAAGCACTTGTTTTGCAGCTAAAACAATGTGGGATCGAAAAGAAGGATGAGCAACTAGTTTTGGCCATACTCTTGAAGCTTGGACCTGACTATTTAGTGTTTTTTTTGACCTTCTATGCCACAAATTTGACAACTCGATCCTGGAAAATGCCCAGCCTTGCAGATTTCATGGAATCTCTCACACAAGAACAAGATAAATTGGTGATGATGGGCACCATCAAACCATCCAAAGACCAAGCACTGGTTGATGGAGATTCGAGGGTGGATTCAAAAATCAAGAAGAAAGCTAAAAATCCACCTGAGCAAAAGGGAGACAAGAACAAGTCTCCAAAGGAGCCTCAAGGTTCCAAGAAGAACCCCCAGAAGAAGAAGAACAAAGGAGAAATGAGCAAGTGTGCATACTGCAGTAAGGGAAATCATTCTGAAAGCTCCTGCATGAAGAAGCAAATAGACATGCTGACCCAACTCCCGAAGAAGAATGGCATCTCCCTTCCAGACAGCTCAAAGAAGAGGGAACGAGGATCAAATTCAGAAGACAGAGAGAGAGTTCATGCATTGGTTGCTGGCACATCAAGCTCACCTAGTTTCATCATTGATTATGGAGCTTCAAGACATATGGTTTTGACCAAGGATGCATTCACCTCACTTGACATGTCAAAAGGTCCACCAATAGTACTGGGATATGACTCTCTCACTGAAAGTTTGGGCAAAGGGAGGATTGATCTTGACCATGGTAAGTTCAGCAATGTGTTGTATGTTCCAAGTCTTGCCTCTAACCTCTTATCAATGTATTAGATGACCCACACAGGGTCTCCAAAGAAGGTCATATTCTCCCCTGATGAAGTTGAGATCACAGAGATCTCAAGTGGTAAATTCATTGCAAAAGGAGTTGCAAATCACACTTCGAAGGTATACATGTTCTCACACTTCCTACCCTACTCAAACCCCTCTACTCTTCTGATTCATGCTAATGAGGCAAGAAAGATTTGGCATGAAATATTTGGCCATCTGAATTACAAGTATCTTTCTGATCTTAGTGAAAAATAAATGGTCATAGGGTTACCAAAGATTAAGTTTTCCAAAGGATTTTGTCAAGGTTGCATCCTAGGAAAACACCGAGAGCATAAATTTGAGAGAGCTAGTCATGAGAGAACCTCTGCACCTCTTGAGTTGATCCACAGTGATGTTGCTGGCCCATTTCTTCATATGTAAATGAGTCAGGCCAAATATGCATTGACATTCATAGATGACTTTTCCAGGTATTGCTGGGTTTACTTCCTGAAACACAAGTCTGAAGTTTTTGGCCTCTTCAAAGTCTTTAAGGCTTTGGTTGAAAACCAGTCTGGGAGGAAAATCAAGGTCCTCAGATTTGACGATGGTGGTGAGTATGTCAAGTCTGAGCTCATTCAATATTGTGCATATGCAGCATTCTATCCCTTACACACCACATCAGAATGGTGTTGATGAGAGGAAGATCAGATCACTGAAAGAGATGGCAACCTGCATGATGGAGGCTAAGACTTTGCCACCAAAGTTTTGGGCCGATGCTATAAACTCTGCAGCCTATATCTAGAATAGGGTGCGACATAAACAACTTGATGGTATGAATCCTTTCTAAGCATGGAGTGGGCACAAGCCAGATGTGACCCATTTCAGGATTTTTGGCTCAAGGGCTTGGGCTAGAATTCCAACAAAAAAGAGGAAGGCTTTGCAGCCCCAAAGCCAAGAGTGTCTATTTGTTGGGTACTCTAAAGATTTGAAAGGGTATACGCTGATAAATTTGAGCACAAACAAAGCCTTCATTGAAAGGTGTGTTCAATTTCAAGAAGAGCCCCTAGCAGCAGTGGAAGTTGGAGAATCCTCTTCACCACCAGAACCTCTGAATGTAAGTGAAGAGATAGTTGAACATGCTGATTCTGATATGTCTGATAATGATGATTTAATTGCAGATCCTAACATTCCTACAAGATCAAAATGGGAAGCCAAGACCATTCATGCAACTGGAGAACTAGCTGGAAATCCTAATGATCCTAGGAGGACTAGATCTCAGTTTGAGAGTGCTATGTGCATGAAAGATCCTATGTTTGCAGAGAAATGCGATCTGATGGTTGAATCAGACCCACATACATATGAATATGCAGCAAATGATCCAATATGGCAAACAACAATGGAAGAAGAGTTCAGCTCACTCCAGAAGAGCAACACTTGGGAGCTGGTTGATCTTCCCCTAGGGAGGAAGCTAGTTCAGTGTAAGTGGGTGTACAAAACCA
>LPNX010329478.1:25778-36628 GCA_001517045.1 Pseudotsuga menziesii
GATTTTTAAGAATTGGTAATATTTGCCAACATTTATACACTTTTAAAATAAGTATGGTTCCTTAAAATCATCCCTGGAAATCAATCATGTTATGCCACCAAGAGGGAATTCTTGGGTTGTTGAAGAGGGACAAGGTGCTGACTCAGTGCAGGAGAGACTTCACTGAGTGATGGGAAAGTAATGTCAAATGAACATAAAAACAATAAGATGCAATGGAACTACCAATGAAATCCATCGAACCCGGATGAGACTGCCCCCAATTCTTTCCAATTCTACCCATTTCACTCATATTATTAGTGAACTCAAATTTGCTCACATTTGTGGCCATACTAGAAAACAATTAACGAATATAGAGAATGGATTGAATACTGCATAGCCTACTAATAATAGTGGCCCCTATTTATCAATATTACATAAGAAGCAACATGATTGGTAATTTACTGCAGCTGCTAGGAAGGAATCCATGGGGTCAGGACAAATCTGGATATGTGTACTGTGTTGGCCCTTGGAATAATTGAAAGGTGGGAAAAAAAGGTTAATCATGATGAACTACTAATTTCACGTCTGGGTGATGCAATCATTCTCAATGCCTTCAGAATCCGACTCGATTCAGGTTCATCAAATCATAGAATTTGATGGTTTGTTAAGTGACGTATTTAACACTCGGTTGAAATTTCAGAATATGACAGGTACGGAAAAGAGAAAACTTCCATTTACAGGTTTATATGATTATATGACATATTTTACACTCAATACATTCAGCACGTGTATGACAGGTTGAGGTATGGGAAAATGAAATTAGGCATGTGCATGGATTTTACTGAAGCAAGTCAATTTTGGATTGCTTTACTCAAATGCACGCCCAGCCGTGAAAAAACTGTGGTTTAGGGAAATTAGACCTGCAAAAACATGCAAAAACTGCAAAAAATGTTGTTTAGGGAAATTAGACAAACACTAGGAGAAGATAAAAAAATTGTCCAAGTATGGAATTATTGGTAAAATCTTCCTAATTGGCCTTAGGGAAATGCCCGCCACAACTCATAGGATGATGATAAAAATATTATGAGAGTGTATATCTATAGATTCTTGTATGCTGTATCCAACCATATAATTATCCTGACCAAAAAGTATTTTAGTACGAAGATATAAATCTGCCAAAAGTGCCTCTCAGCCATATTTTCACTGCTCCAGAAAAATGCCCGCCGAGGAGAGAGAAAGAAACTCCAAAAGATGAAAGTGGTCTTGATGGATTCACCTTGTTGGCCTCTACCCATTGGGAATCTCACTTTGCAAGTTTGAAGGAAAAATGAAATGACCTTGGTGACCTAGAGTTTGAAGAGAACTGGTTGTGTTAGACAAAGAGTTTGAGAGACCACTTGGAAATGCTCGCAAGGGGGTGTTCCATTGATGATAAAAATCATTAGATGATATGGTCTTGTTCATTGTTGAAATGGATATCTATCCATGCTCTTTGTTTTTCTTATGGTGACTAGATAAGGAAAATATCAACCTCGCAAAATAGAAGAAAAATCTTATTTTTCCTACTAAAGACAAAAAAAATGGCTAAGTGTTGTAAAGGGGCTAATTGATGCCTGCATTAAGGTTGATGCTCGAACTAAGGATGATGCACGCATGGCATGGCATGGAATATATGACGATGTGGCATGAAGTTGAAATCATTGTTGCATTATGACATCATTCTGGAGAAATACGACAAATTAGTGAAAATCAGGAAATTGGCTAAGTGCGGGAATATTGGTCCAAGCAGCCTTAAGAGGATTCCTGCCACAAATGGTTTGTTTAAGAAAATGCCCACACCACATGGGGATATTGTAGGCTGTTGTTTTTTCTACTCAACCATGGTCTCAGTTTTCCCAAAGAGACCCTGAAGAAGAATTTATGGACCTGCCAAAACTGTGGCTTATGGAAATTAGACCAAGCCTAGGAGAAGATAAAAAAATGTCCAAGTATGGAATTATTGGTAAAATATGCCTAACTGGCCTTAGGGAAATGCCCACTGCATCTCATAGGGTGATGATAAAAATATTATGAGAGTGTAGATCTCTAGAGACTTGTATGGTGCATCGAACCATATAATTAGCCTGACCAAAAAGTGTTTCAAGAAGAAGATATCAATCTGCCAAACGTGCCTCTTAGCCATATTTGCACTGCTCCAGAAAAATGCTCGCCGAGGAGAGAGAAAGAAGATACAAAATATGAAAGTGGTTTTTATGGATTTGCTTTGTTGAACTATACCCATTGGGAATCTCACTTGCCAAATTTGAAGGAAAAATGAAATCACCTTGGTGACCTAGGGTTTGAAGTGAACTGGTTAAGTGTTAGACAAAGTGTTTGAGAGACCACTTGGAAATGCTCTCAAGGGGGTGTTCCATTGATGATAAAAATCATCAGATGATATGGTCCTATTCATTGTTGAAATTGATATCTATCCATGCTCTTGTTTTTTCTTATGGTGACCAATAAAGGAAAATATCAACCTAGAAAAATAGAAGAAAAATATTATTTTGCACACTATTGACAGAAAAAATGGCCAAGTGTTGTAAAGGGACTAAGTGATGCCCGCATTAAGGTTGATGCCCGAACTAAGGATGATGCACACATGGCATGGCATGGCATATATGATGATGTGGCATGAATTTGAAATCATCATTGCATTGTGATATCGTTCTGGAGAAATACGACAAATTAATGAAAATCAGGAGATTGGCTAAGTGCGGGAATATTGGTCTTGAAGTAGCCTTAAGAGGATGCCCGCCAGAAATGGTTTGTTGAAGAAAATGCCAGCACCACATGGGGATATTGTAGGCTTTTTTTTTTCTACTCAACCATGGTCTCATCTTTTCCAAAGAGACCCTGAATAAAACTGTGGTTTAGGGAAATTAGACCAAGCCTAGGAGAAGATAAAAAATTGTCCAAGTATGAAATTATTGGTAAAATATGCCTAAATGGCCTTAGGGAAATGCCCGGCATATCTCATAGGATGGTGATCAAAATATTATGAGAGTGTATATCTCTAGAGACTTGTATGGTTCATCCAACCATATAATTATCCTGACTAAAAATTCTTTTAGAAAGAAGATATCAATCTGCCAAAAGTGCCTCTCAGCCATATTTGCACTGCTCGAGAAAAATGCCCGCCAAGGAGAGAGAAAGAAGCTACAGAAGATGAATTTTTTTTCCTCGATACACCTTGTTGAACTATACCCATTGGGAATCCCACTTTCCAAGTTCGAAGGAAACATGAAATCACCTTGGTGAGCTAGGGTTTGAAGAGAACTGGTTAAGTGTTAGACAAAGTGTTTGAGAGACCACTTGGAAATGATCGCATGGGGGTATTCCATTGATGATAAAAATCATCAGATGAAATGGTCCTGTTCATTGTTAAAATGGATATCTAGCCATGCTCTTGGTTTTTCTTATGGTGACCAGATAAGGAAAATATCCACCAGGAAAAATAGAAGAAAAATCTTATTTTGCACACTAAAGACAGAAAAAATGGCTAAGTGTTATAAAGGGGCTAAGTGATGCCCGCATTAAGGTTTATGCTTGCACTAAGGATGATTCCCGCATGGCATATATGATGATGTGAAATGAAGTTGAAATCATTGTTGCATTATGACATCGTTCTAGAGAAATACGAAAAATTAGTTAAAATCAGGAAATTGGCTAAGTTTGGGAATATTGGTCCAAGTAACCTGGAAAATGTGGTTTAGGGAAATTAGACCGAGCCTAGGAGAAGATAAAAAATTGTCCAAGTATGGAATTATTGATAAAATCTACATAACTGGCCTTAGGGAAATGCTCACCATAGCTCATAGGATGATGATAAAAATATTATAAGAGTGTGGATCTCTAGAGTGTTGTATGGTGAATCCAACCATATCTAGAAGGATATAATAAGAGTTTTTTCGGAAATTTTGAAGACAATATAAAAGCATCTTCACAATAACCCACATGCTAGGAAATGTATATTATTGTTTCAAACTTACAAATTTCATCTATAATGAAAAAAATATTCGAAAAGAAAAACCAATTATAATAGAACAATACTATACCAGAACAAATACATGATTCACATGCATTAAATAGTAGAATTCACCATATAGATTACACCTAACAGTATACAATTTTATTAATAAATGTAAATATATCTAGCTTCAACCCCATGGTGTTATTTTAACCTTATAACAATTGTACAGACTGTTTTTTATGTAACAACTTAGAATTTCAGTCATTAATTTTGAATTTGTCCAAGGTACTTGAAATTTTAGTCATTCATGTTCAATTTTATTGCTATGCATTCTTAGCTTGCATTTTTATTCTTATGGCTTGCATTTTACACCAAGTGTCCATAACAGTTAAAAAGGTTAAAATTGCACCTTTCATAGGTCGAATGTGAGCATACGAGGTTAGGTTATATAAAATTAACACAAGGATAGTCTTCTAAATATATCTAGCCATCCAATTTCCAAAACCATTTACTATAAACATTTAATACGAGGGTTTGGCTTGTAATTTTATTAATGTAGGTGGATATTTCATAAATACAAGACATCCATGTAGTGTTTTTGCACAACAGGCACTTTCTAAACCAAAATTGAAAAAATAAATGTATAATAATGTGGAAAATAGTAAAACATACCATTTCCAACTAAATTTACTCAAAAATACCCAATACTTAGGGCTTGGTGAGCATTTTTGTGATCTAGGTAAAACTGGGTTGAAAACACAAAAGCTGTCATTTTGTCAATTTAACTCTGGACAAATGAAACATAATTTAGAAAAAAAAAAGAGGTTTTTGTCAAAAATATATATATCTTCAACCACATGGTGTTAGTTTCAACTCATGACAATTGTACGAACTGTGGTGCACATTTTCCTAAGCCCATTTTTGAATATTTACATACTATTTTTTACGAAACTTAGAATTTCAGTCAATTTTTTGAATTTGGCCAAGATACTTGGAATTTTAGTCATTCATGTTCAATTTCACTGCTATGCATTCCTGGCTTGCATTTTTATGCTTATGGCTCTCATTTTACACCAAGTGTCCATAACAATAAATAAAGGTTAAAATTGCACCTTTCGTAGGTCGACTATGAGCATACGAGGTTAGGTTATATAAAATTAACACAAGGACAGTCTTCTCAATATATATAGCCATCAAATTATCAAAAACATTTACTATAAACATTTAATAGGAGGGTTTGGTTTGAGAATACATCAAAACATGTAGAGAAGAATATTACTCTATTATTATATTACTCACTCTATTACTTTATTTTTCCTAGAATAGTTAAAATGCCAAATTTTTACTATATTATTTACTCTTACTTTCTTATTTTCAATAAGTATACTTAACTTGCTAGAAAAATAAGTATACTTAACATCCTAGAAAGTTAACTATATTGAAATTAAAAATGTAAGTTGTGTATAGTTGACTTGAAACACATTTTTAATTTTTATTATAGTTTGGAAAAGTCAGAACACATTTGTAATTTTTATTATAGTTTGCAAAAGTCAGAACACATTTGTAACTTTTATTATAGTTTGGAAACATTTGAACACATTTGTAATTTTTATTTTAGTTTAGAAATTCAACGTGTTGGTATCCTATGCGTGCATCTCCTTATTCCTTTCTGAGCATGCCATCATCCTGCAAAATGGAAACAACAGCCTCATATTCCATTCCATCAACTAAAATAGGGGGGTCTGAAGTTGCTGAGAGGTTCACTGTCAGAAAATTCAAAGAGAGCGTTGAGGCATGGAGTGACAGAACCAAATGGCCAGAAGGTATGCTAAATATCCTGGTCAGATCAAGAGTGCATCGTTTTCTTTTTGGTCAGTTCAATTTCAACAATGAAGAGATAGATAATGCCATTTCTAGTTATGATGATGAGTCCAAGGAATTGAGTTTTTTTGGAGGAGGGTTTTTTATGGACCCTCATTTGTTGTTGGGTGCAGCGAAAATTCCACGCAGGGGGGGAGTAATTTTGACCACCAAGAAAACCCTCAAAGTAGAAAAGCGTGAGATGGAAAACAAAATATGTGGAAAAAAGTTTAAGGTTACCCAGAATGGTTTAAATATGCAAGATGTTCCACCAGGACTATACAAAACCTTAATTCAAATTGTACTTAGGACAATTATGAATCACCACAAGCAAGATATTTCAGGTAATTGTATGAAGTTGGTGATTCATTGGGTTGAGGACCTGGCCATAGATGTCCCTCATCTATTGGAAAAAAATTTGCATTTTGTATTGCAGGAGAGAAAAATGAAGAGAGTGAAGTTCAGTTACCCTGGCACACTAGAAAAAATTATTGACTTATATCGACCCAACACTGTAGAAGGAAGCAAATTTAAAAATACATACATTAAGAGGCCGAAACTGGACAAAATTAACCAAGAAGTTCCTCAACAATCTCCAAAGGACAATGTACAAGTCCTTGAAGAGCCTTTTGAGTATTGTATGGAATGTATGGGAAGTGACCCTGAAGAATTTGATGATGTCTCAATTATGGCCGGATTACATGAAGGCAGAGAAATAAATGTAAACGAGATGCAGGATGTTGAGTTTAATGAACATGAGGAGCATAGTGATGATGATATTTATGCTCGTGCAGAAATACCACTTGTTATATATACACCTCCACAGTTGGGAGCTAAGAAAACTTCCTCTCCAAAATCTTTTTTTGATGGTAAAACTATTTTAAGCTATTGTTCAATAAAATGTTGCATTTCAAAAAAGAAGCTAAATTTCATTAAAAAACTTTTCCTATTGGTATCTTACCACAGTACAAAGCATAGAACTCTGTAGTATTAAGCAGATGCAAATTCAGGACCTCTTAAAGGTAGGCGCTATTTTTCAATGCTATTTTTCAAAAAGAAATAGTTGTCAAATTCATTTTTTGAAGCCTTGTTAAAATTTTCACTATTTACAGGTAATTGCAAGGTTAGAAACAAAACACGTGGATACTATGGAATCTTCTATTGAAAATTTGCAAATGCTAGACCTCTTTAAGGTAGGAGACATTTTTCAATGCTTTTTTCCAAAAAAAAAGTTGCCAAATTCCATTTTTTGAAGCTTCTTAAAATTTTTCCTTGTTTACAGGAAATTGCAAGATTAAAAGGATCCCTTGTGAAGACCGTGGACAGTTCAAGAAGGATAATAGCAGGAAAGGAATCTGTTCTTCAGTCTTTGAATAAGGAACTAGAGAAAATTCAGGATGAATTTAGAAAGGAAAATGAGAAATGTAGACAAGAATATATGGTTGTTCGGAAGAAAGATGAAGAAACCATAAAGAGACTGGAAGATGAGCTGAAACATCAACCAGAGGTTTTGGAAATTCCCCCTCTAAGGACTGTTATTGGCCAGGAAGAAATACTTATCATTGAAGTCATTAAGTTAAACATAATAATTGAAATAATTAAGGATGACTTTCAAAATAGCCTTGTCGAAGACTACAATAAACATCAACTTGAGATAAATGAATGTAGAAAAAAAGAGGAAAACATGGAAAACATAATTGCTAAGAAAGATGAAGAGTTGAAAGGGAAAATAGTTGAACTTGAAAATATTACTACAGAACTACAGACTAGAGGAGTTGAAAAGTTAAAAGAATTTGAAATTGGTAAGGGACAGAGTAGGCATCTGATTTCTAGTGAAATTTATGATATGTCAGCACACCAATAGGCTTTAATAAGGTATGAGAGTTCCCTGCAAAATAGAGAGAAGGAACCGGGCGTAGCTTTTAATGCAATACAAGCTCATGCAGAAGTCAAAAAGGGGTTACAAAGCTATCGTGCCTTCTTAAGAATTCGAGAGAAGCCCTTAATGGATGCTAGTGCAGCAATGAATGCTGGAGTTGATCTCTCTGCGTGGTCAACCATAAAAGAAACATTGACAAACAAGCTAGACAAGAGGGATGATGAGATTAAAGAGCTTAGATTGAAAATACTGGAGGATAAAGAATCACAACATTTGGGATGTAAGTTTGAGACAGAAGATCTGAAATCCCAAATTGCCACTTTGCAGAAGAACAACATGCTTCAGCGAGTAGAAATTGTGTATACTCCAAATAATACAGAATTGAGGGCAAAAGAGTTGGAAACAGAGATAGAGCAGCTCAGGAAAAAATTGACCCAACTTCAGTATGATTTGAAACATGCAAATGATCATCTTCAACAAAAGGAAAAGGAACATGAAGAGAAAAACAAGAAGAATGTGGAATTGATGAAGAAGTACATCCAAGATAATGATAGATTGAGAGAAAGTTTGCACAAATGTGCAACAAAGGTGAAATAATTAGAACGAAAATCAGAACATGCACCTACTGTAACTTTTGAAGAACCAGAAGCTTCTAGACAAGCAAAGAGGCTAGAATGTACAAATTTATCTTCTCTAGAAAAGGAGGACTAGCAGCCTAAACCTCCCAAGAAGCCTAGAACTATGGAATAAAATTACTTATATATGATGTGTATGTAAATACATTTCAAGTTTTAATACATCAATTCATATATGTGTGTGTGTGTGTATTTCTCAGCAATGTATATGTTTTTTATGCATTTAATGTGAATGGTAATTTTGAATTTAAATTTTAAATAAGTGTACATAACAGGCCAGAAAGTTAACAATATCAAAATTGAAAACTTAACTTGTGTACTATAGGCATATTTATTTGAATTTGTAGGAAATTAAAAGAACGATAGTGATTAGTGGATATGAGATGTCAGTAGATTTGGTGACATGGGTAGATCCTAGTTGTTTTCTTGGAACTGTTGATATTATAGGGATATTGTGGGGATCATGGATTGAGAAATCTCAAGTTCTTTATGAGAATTTTGATGCTATGTATTGTTGTTTTTATGTAAGTTTCTTTATCTAATGAAACTGAAATTCCAATTCTGGAACAATGTCATACAATTCTACTCGTGCAACCAAATTTCAGTGAATAACCCAAAGTTGTAATGCCTATAGAATTGGCCTAAGAAAGTGAGAAAATTACAAAATATAGGAAAACACAAAAAACAACTGTAATTTTTTTACTGGAAACAAAAATTAAATATTTAATATGCCTTCCATCATACATTTCCAAAATTTGGTAACATAAATGTTAGCACAATAGAATAAATTTCCAGTACGACAAGATCACTAGAAATGCTTATTGCAACATAAGTTTATTTCACAATTTTGCATACAATGTTGCATTTCGATCATCTAGGAATTTTTTATTTTTGGCTTGTCTCACACTTCTTATAATGACATCAGGTTTTATAGGATTCCCAACATCCATCTTTTGGATATCAACTACTAGCCATTAAATTTCTTGTTTTTCACCACTCTGCCCTGTACCATTTACCGAGGATGGAACACCCTTTTTATTGTGAGTCATAGCCTCCATCATTGGCATATCAATAGTAGCTTCTCCATACACTTCTTGTAATTCATTTATTTTCCCTGCTTCATTTCTTGAGGATGAAACACCGATTTTACAGTAATTTTCAGTCGCCATCATAGGTATTTCAACACTAGATGCCCCATTCAATTCTCGTGTTTGATCATTTTGTGCTGCCACTTTCCTCTTGGATGAAATACTTAGAGTTTTATTGTTATTTCTTCTTTGAACATTATTTTTGGCCTTGCACCTTCCGAAGCGATGTGATTCACGAAAAGCCTCTTCACCATATTTGCTTATTGGCCTTGATCTTGGAAGATGATTACTGAAATGCGAGAACATATTAGTATTTAGTAATTAAAAACAAATTATGAGTCCTCACACCATAAAATGAAATTAGAATTAGAAACCATTTAAAATTAGGGCATACTTACTGTTGGTGGTGCAATCAATAATTTCTTAGATTGTCTTACCCATGATTGAAGAATACAATATGATGACATGGTCAGGTAGGCTGAAGGCCAATATGCAAGACTCCCATGTGTCGTGGGAATTTACTCTAACCCATAATTTAGGGCGGGCATCTTTATGAGGCTACTTAGCCCTTTTTGCATCCACTGGTGAAAAACCCTATTTTGGCAGGCCTGTATCTTTCTCCTCAAGAAAGATTAAAGAAAAATAAAATCATGAATAGGTATCCAAACCAACTAGCTATATGAAGGTACCATGGTGCAAGAATTCTTCTCAAACCATGAATTGTGGCAGGCATTCTCTTAAGGCTGCTGGGACAAATTCTTCCTTAAATATAGGCTATAGTCTGGTGAGGAAAGTGACATGGTTGTATGCTCCATACAACACTCTAGAGACTCACATTCTCAATACATTTTTCACATTATCCTATGAGGCATGGCGGGAATTTCCTTAAGGCCACTTTGGCAGATATAACACCAATTCCATACTTAGACAAATTTCTCAATTTGGTCTAATCTGCCTAAAACACCCTTTTGGAAGGTCCATAATTTTTTCTTCATCCACTTCCAAGACAATATAAATACATGGTCAGGTAGGCCAAAGACCAATATAAAATACCCCTACATGTTGTGGGCATTCACTCTAACCCATAATTTAGGGCAAGCATCTTTCTGAGGCTACTTAGCCATTTTTGCTTCCACTGGTGAAAAACCTTGTTTTAGCAGGCCTGTATCTTTCTCCTCAAGAAATATTAAAGAAAAATAAAATCATGAATAGGTATCCAAACCAAATAGCTATAGGACGATACCATGGTGTGGACATTCTTCTCAAACCGTGAATTGTGGTGGGCATTCTCTTAAGGCTACTGGGACCAATTCTTCCTTAAATATATGTTGTAGTTTGGTGAGGCAAGTGACATGGTTGTATGATCCATACAACACTCTAGAGACTCACATTCTCAA
>LPNX010329478.1:45738-67792 GCA_001517045.1 Pseudotsuga menziesii
GGTTATCGAGTAAAAATCCATGTATATCATTTTTCATATAGTTTTAGGGATGATCAAGGAAACATCAAAGGATAAAATATGGTCCATGGGGTCTAAAGAGTCTGCAGCAGGACAAGGGAAGGCCATGCAAAGTGTGATTCACCTAGAGTGGTGAAATCCGCTATAACAGATGCCCCTAATGTGTGAGGTCAGAGGGGTCATACGATGGCCGAAATACATTATAAGTCCATCCCAGAAGTGGAGTGATGAAGGATCCCAAATGGAAGACCAGCCACCCAATCAGCATAGTACAATAATACAACTCTGCATATAACTACAAGTACATATAGCAGACTCAGATACATAAGAGTACAATGGCCATGAATAGGCATAATACATGATATCACATATGTGGTCATCGCCACGTACAATATACATATATCAGAATCTCCATGATGAAGATATACAAAGGATCATGATCTCCAAAATGGCTGAAGATATACAATAGATCAAGATCTCCATAGTGGCTGGAAATATCTGACATATACTGGAATCAAGTCACAAGAGCTGAAATCTCATGAACACTGGCATGATCAAGGAGGTAGCGTATAAGATATGCCAACAATCTGGAAAGTCTTCTACGCAAACTGCTACGAGTACATGTCCTACTATACGAATAGAGGTGTTGAAGTCGAACATAGTAGTCCATCGTCTAATTACCGGTCATTAATGTATACCGTTAACAGACGCGAGAGTACCCACCGATAATGAAAATGGGAATCAAGGTACTAGAGTGCAAACTAACAAGTGTGAATAGATGTGTTGAGGTCGAACACTTGAGAGAATCCATCGATCAGGGGACATTGATGTATTCCCAAGAAACTGTCGATGGCGAGAGAACCTGCCACTGATGATTGCAAGTCTAAAGGCACTCAAAAGGACTCTAGATTCCAATCCCATAATAAATGATCTGAATTCGATGGGATGGAATCTGCTGGAAGGAGGGCATTAAGGAATCCCCCATCATTCAACACGAGGTACTCAACAAATCTCTCTAGTGTGGAAGGACTCAATCATAAGGTGCACGAACCAGTAACTGTACCAGGAATGGCCGACATGCAAAGTCAAGATAACTGAGGAATGGCCGACATAGGTTTCAACTTCCTTTGAAAAAGAGCATAACGACGTATGGTGACTGAATGAAGGTAGCATAGACTCGATATACAAACTGGGACATCTCTGTGACACAAGAGGCATCAACAGAGGCTCCATTGGGACTGGAAGCTTAACCGGTCGGTGGAGATAAACTCAGATAAACGAGTACAGCTCCTAAAGTCAAACTATAACCCAACCAATGGATGTGATATATAGTGCTCTGTTCGAAGGCGACACAACTCGATAGCTGCCAAAGATAACATCTTTCCTTGTCAGGATTTTTGGTTTTTTAATTATTTTTTTTGGACTTTTTCAGTTATTTGAAAAGATTGAAAAAAGAATAAACTAGCTTTATTGTTACAAACGAGGAGGAGACGAGTGTCATAAGGGAAAACAAACTAGATCCAAGCAGTGGAACATACCTATGCTCAATGCAAGGATACATGTGTAGGATATCGACACTTAGGGGAAAATCCCCTCCCGGTACAAAGGGAAATCAAGCTGTGAAGGATATATAAAATGGTTCTGCATGGCTAGACATGAGACAAGCTCGAGCTATATGGCTGAAACGCAATGTCAAGGAAGCCAACATAAAGCTCAATAAGGCAGGAAAAGCTCATGATAATGCATTCACAACTTGACATAGGGGGAGTCTGGAGGGAAACAGGACAGCATAAGATCAAGAGGAGTATGAGGCTCTTGCGAAATGTCATGGCAGTACTATACAACATACTCCCACACCCTAAAGGAGAAAACATTGGTATGGGCACCAAATGCAAATAAGGGGCTAACTAGGGTACCCATGTAAGGTGAAGCTCTACCACTTGTATTATGCCACTTCTAAAGCAAAAAGAAGGTTTGGTGACATAATAGAGTGGGTTCGTACCTAAGGTTAAGATGGAATGGTCATAAGGCAATGCATAAGTGCAAGCGGATGTGAAATCCTAACCTATATGCCAGTTCAGACATAATACCTATGATAGGCACGAACGGGTCGAAACCTCGGAGAGAGTGTACAAAACTGGACCCTACATGGTAACCATATTAGTCCAAAACAACCCAAAATAGTCAATAAAGAATCCAAACTATAGGATATAGGGAGGAATGATCATGACAAAAGCACCCAAAGGAAACAATGCGATGGGCGATGAGACATAAAAAGGAAACTAAGGTGTAGACCCAATGTTCACGCATCCACTACCACCCCAGTGAGGGTGACCACTGGTGTAAATACCAAGCAAAGGGAAAAAATCCTCCACAAATGGAGTAGAGGATGGAAGATGACCATTCCCAAATATATGAGCACGGTAAGGGGCTGTGATGCCCCCAAGTCTGACACCAAGGTCCGTACTAGGACCAAGATGGGTGATAGGATACCAGGCATGCTGAAAATAAAAGGACCCAAACTCAAGAGAGCATAAATATACTCAAGTAACCATGATCCCAAAGGCCAACTAGCGCACAAAGAGCACACTCCTAAGAAAATCTACAGCCAAAATACAAGCAAACCAAGGGGAGGATATGTGAGCTCTTGAATGCAGCAGGTATGTCTCACCTAGGAGAGGCTCGAAACTCCCATACACTACAAGCAGAGGTACGTAACCAATTATAGTGGCCCTCAGCTTCAACGCATATAGCGACTGTGCTGTCCGACCTCTACCTGGCCAGGACACCTGTAGAATAACCTCTGCGAAGTACCCTCTCGATAACCTAGGTAAGGAAACTAAGGTCACCTCAATATAAGAAATGCTCAGGCGGACAGTCGCAGGTGGGATTGACTGTATGGGCAGGGTAACAAAGACCAAAACTCTCGAAAGAGCCCCCAGATACGAATACAATCCTGGAAATATCTCCGGTTATGACTAGGGGTAATCCCAATCAATAACCACTCACACTGCCTCGTGCTTAACTCCCTTTTGAGAGGAGGATCCTGAGAACACTGGTTATACCAAGGATTTCACACACTCACCTGGACAGACACCTAGATGTTGTTGTTTAGTGATCTTGGAGAATTGACTTACAATGAACTATTCCAAGATCCTAAAACCTAAGCTTGTTGGTGCACCCTAGAAAAGAAAATAGTGTAGTTCATTTTAATTTAGCGTTGATTTTAATTGGCTGTAATTACTCAAAGGGAAATGGTCGTGCAACTAGTGACATTATGAATCAGCAGTGAAATAAACATGCACACCATAACAAACAATGCTAAGTGCAATCTTTGTCAAATGAAAAATAGGGTATGCCACTACATGAGATGCATAAATATATATTCCTTTCCGAATGTCAATACAATCCTTCCTATATGAAAGCATAAAAACAACTCTCATCCAAGCAATCCAATGCAAGTACCTCCTCAAATCCATATCTAAGATGCCACTAAGAGTGCAACTACTTTGTATTTTTCAATATAAAAGAATGAAAAATGCAATAAAAGTCATCTAAAACTCTCAGTCTCTACAGCAAGTATAAAATAAAAGCCTAGAAAGATACCAAGACAAAAAGAGTAATGCGCTAATGGAAAAACAAAAAGGATAAATGACTAAAACTACTTTCAAAGAAAAATCAATGAAAATGCGGTCTCTGGTCACAAAAGAAGCATCCAACAGACAACAAAAAACCCAAGAAAGACCCAACCACACTCACAACCCACCCAACAACTTCCCACAACATCAAACTCACCAAAAGGGAGGATGTACACGACTGTTTAAAGAACAACTGCGTATGTACGCGACTTTTGGCCAAAAACCCGCGTATACAAAGAAGGCAGTGGTAAAAAGTAGGCCAAGGCCAAACCAATAAAGGGGAGTGTCAATGGATGAACATACTATAAAATGCAACCCAGAGACAAGGATAAACAAAGAGCAAGTCAATAATATCAAGCCCATTGTACCGATAAAAACCCCCAAAGGAAAAATGACTAGGAATTCCCCAGCGGAGTCGCCAATTCTATGACGGAGAGAAATTCCTATGGCTTGGGGTACCACAACAGACATCTTTGACTCCAGAAATCAATCTTTCCCAATATGCAATAGAAATAAAATGTCTAACACTAAAGGATCAGACCTCATACCTTATTCCGGACGGTTGAAGTAGATCCCCATTGAGCTTTCCAATATTCACCTTGAATTGATATAATACTTCCTCAACAACAAGTAAACAATACAAGCATACTATATATCATGGTGTTAGATCTATTCTAGCATATATAATCAATAATGTAAAAGTAATTGACATATTCCAGTGGATACAATATTCATTCAAACACACATTGTTGGATAGGAAAAGATAGTTCTTATTAATATAAATCAGAGATTACAAGATAGATACAACCTCTAACGGCACGTCTGCGAACCGGAGAAACTGAATCCCCCACTTGGGCCTCCACCACCTCAATCCTCCATCTCACGATAGCAAGCTCACTAGCAAAAGGAAAGCTTGGGAAGAACACAAAAGTTCTCCAAGGGACAAAGGGATGCAGACTCAAGTACAAATTCTGGCAACAATGGACTATAGTTTCTTTGCCCTCAATCTCTCTATATGCCTTCAATGTACCAAGGGGTTCCTTATATAGCTTCACAAGGGATAATGAAGGGTCGAATCCGAGCGATCTCAAGGCATATGGAAGGCCAAGAGTCGAATGATTCGGATCCATGTCAAGGAAAACTCCAAAAGGATTTGGATTATGCACACATCTCGATGTAGGCGGTTATAGGGGTCAAACCCGCGTATGTACGTGGTTATCGGGTAAAAATCCGCGTATATCATTTTTCATATAGTTTTAGGGATGATCAAGGAAACATCAAAGGATAAAATATGGTCCATGGGGTCTAAAGAGTCTGCAGCGGGACAGGGGAAGGCCATACAAAGTGTGATTCACCTAGAGTGGTGAAATCTACTATAACAACACTATAACTGAATTGATGGAGTATGTTGGACCATTATACAGATACAATAACTAGTTGATCTTGGTCCAGTATACTTGAAGTATGAGGATATACGGAGTTGCCTCAAATTATATACAACTAGCATAACATAATAAAAACAAAGGGGCGACTATCTATATTGATGGGAGACCAAAAGCATCCGAAAACATTGTTGGCTTTATAAATAGTACAAAACCAATGACAAAAACTAAGCAACCGAATTGCGAATTTGAGGGATGCGAAGAACATCATATATTTGTATGTGCAACAAAAACAATACTTCCAGGTGAAGAGTTGTTGATCTATTACAACTTAAATCGAATAGATGTGGCTTCCAAAGTCCAAGGTAACCGTGGAAGGTCACACACTATGACACATCAGGTAAATGCTAAATATAGTAACTAAACATGACTACAATAACTAAATTTTTTGATTTTTTTTGTTAACATTCGATTTCCATTGTTGACATTCAATTTTTTTGTGCATATTATGAATATTTCCATGTGATAACATGCTTATTACATTGTTATGCTTATCTCATTTTTTTATATGTTACAATTATTGACTCAACTTTTATTGATTGATTTATTTGGTCAGGGTTGCAGTAGTGGAAAGCCACATGCTGCTTCCATGGTCTAGGGTGACCGTGGAAGGTCACAATCTATGCCTCGTGAGGTAAATGTTAAATATAGTAAATAAATATGATGTCAATAACAAAATGTTCAATTTTTTCAGTTAACATTCGATTTTTACCATTACCATTCGCTTTTGTCGTGCTTATTGTGAATATTTCCATATGATAACATGCTTATTACATTGTAGCAACGGTCTTCTCATCCCCATGGAGCAGAACATGTATCTCCTCCTTCGGAGGTAAAAGTAAATATTATTGCAGTATCTCATTTTTGTTTATGTTACAATTATTGAGTCAACTAAATATAGTAACTAAATATGACTACAATAACTAGAAACTCCAACCCCTAAAGATTTCCATGTGACAACATGCTTATTACATCGTGACAGGGGTCTGCCCATGGTTGTCATGCAACAGAACGTGTGTCCTCTACTTCCATGGTCCAGGGTGACCATGGAAGGTCACACTCTGTGCCCCAGCAGGTAAGTGTTAAATATAATAACTAAATGTTGAGATTTTTTTATTAACATTCAATTTCCAATGTTACCATTCATTTTTTTCATGCTTATTGTGAATATTTCCATATGATAACATGCTTATTACACCGTGGTAGGGATCTGATCATCGCCATGGAGAAGAACATGTATCTTCTCCATCGGAGGTAAAAGTAAATATTATTGCAATATCTCATTTTTGTTGATGTTACAATTATTGACTCAACTAAATATAGTAACTAAATATGACTACAATAACTAGAAAATCCAACCCCAAAATATTTCCATGTGACAACATGCTTATTACACTGTGGCAGGGGTCTGCCCATGTTCATCATGGAACAGAACACGTGTCCTCTACTTCTGAGGTAAAAATAAATATTATTGTAATATCTCATTTTTTATTATGTTACAATTATTTTCATAATGTTTATTTATTGATTTATTGTGTCAGGGTGGCACCGGTGGAAAGGAACTTACTGCTTCCATGGTCCAAGGTGACCGTGGAAGGTCATGCTCTGTGCCCCGTTAGGTAAATGTTAAATACAATAACTAAATGTTTCAATTTTTTCTATTAGCATTCGATTTCCACTGTTGACATTCATATTTTTCTGTGCTTATGGTGAATTATTGATTGATTTATCATGTGAGGGTGGGGACTGTGGAAAGGCACCTGCTGCTTCCATAGTCTAGGGTGACCGTGGACAATCACCCACTAGAAGTAGATCAATATGGGGTGACCATGGGAAGTCACCAGCCACAACACCGCATCAGGTAAGTGTTACTTATTAATAGTAACTAAATTTCATTACAATAACAATGTTGGAATGATGTTAAAATTATTTTTCTTAATTTTATTGTTTGCTGAATTTAGTCCAACGCACTTGATCTGGGTGATGAGGAGCTTGAGGATGAAATTTACTATTCCATAGACCCTATAGATACTATAAAGAAGGCCCTGAAAAAGGAAAACATAGAAATGATTTCCTTGGCTTGCATAAGGCCCATGACACAAGAGATCAAGAAGAGGATTGAAGAGTTGAAAGAACAAATAAATTATTATGGGGTAAGTGGCATATTCACATATTTTTTTAAGCTATGACATGATTTCATATCTGATATTATGTTTTCTATTTTTCCAAGTGATCTGATAAAGTAAAGTGTTTTGTTTGTAGGAGTTTTTACAACCCGTGACTAGAGAAATTATCGAGACGGTTATAGGTAGCAGTCATACTCCAATGCAACAACAACGCAAGCAATGTACCAATGAGGCTTTTTGACACTCCTCGGTTTGGCCTCCAATCCATTGATGAGGGCACCGATTTTAATCAGCATGACTTGCCGGAGCCTAGGACTCCACATGACTTCGGAGATGAACCTATTGTAGATGAATAGGAAACTTTTCCTGGAGCAACACAAGTTAAAAACACCAGATCACTAGATCTCACCTTTCTAGTGTATGACGCTTGTGCTCCGATCAAGATTCAAAAAATTGCAGGTATTTATTAATTAATTTATTCATTTTAATCATGAAATTGAAATGGACATACACTGAAATTATTATAAATTAATGGATTACACGTTTATGAAGGAAACAATGTTTTCTATAGTAATTTGAATGACAAAGCATCGAAGCTGTTTGGCCCCATCATTCGCACATAGTGGAATAGCCAAGATAGTGCAAATAAAGATGTATTGATAGACCACATGGTAAAATTGTTCGACAATGCATTCAACAAGAAAGTGGTTGCAAAGTTAGCCGACAAGAATTTAAAATATACTAGGGCCCAATATAGGGATAAATTGCAACTTGACCTCAAGCATGAGCGCCCTCCCATGGTTCCAAAGAAAGAGTTGAAGGAACTCATAGAGGATGCAAAGGAGAACTTGCTAAAAGGACAAGGAAAACAACCACGGCCTGGAAAAGCAAGGTACAACACATATCATCTTTTTAGTGAAATATGCTCATTTATTTTTTTTCTTTTTTGTTTTAAGCAAGAATTATGATATCTAACGTTTTTCAAAATTTTCATATATAGGATACCAGACACCTCCAAAGCAACTAAGGCTAGAGTGGAAAATCATGGGAAACATAGATTGGGCCAGGGTGGCTATAGAAAACTAAGAGCCCGAATCATAAGAATTAAATGATTAACTGTGGGGAATATTTATTTGAAAGTAGCGAACAAATATCTGTTTTTTATAGAGGGAATTTTATATGTGTTATGCATTGTAGGGAAATACGTTCCAAGATGCTTACACCGAGGAAGACCTAAAGCTTGGTTTCAAGTATGGTTTTAAAAGTGTCATTGAATATCGGAAAATATTGGGGCAGACTCCAATCTCCCCAATGACGCAGATGTAGGTAAATAAACTGAATAAGGACATCATTGCAGTATACTATTAAAGTCTATTTAGTTTTTATTATTTCACCCATAACTAAATATTTATGTTTTCTTTAAAGCAACAGTGCAACCGCAGCACTGAATCCGGCAGTACTCCGCACGTACCAGCTGATGTTAGGGTGTGCATGTCCCATGATAGTGGGGAGCAGAGTGGCCATTCTGGTATGTGTGTTTTGGAAATAGAAATATCTACTATGATTATAGATATTTATTTCTTGACGTATACTTAAAAATTTTCTTCTTTCAATCGAAGACCGTGAAGCTCAAGAGGGTGAACTACAAGAGGAATTAGCAAGTAGAGAAACAATTAACACACCAGCTGTGACAGATGCACATACAAGTAAAGAGAAATATTGTAATTTTAATCAAAATGATGAACTATTAATTTCAATCATATTTCAACATATCGATATGCCCATTTTCGTTGTTGCAGTTCACACTCCTTCAGAACTTCCTCCACGCCATACTCAACGACGTACAAGAAGTATGATACATGAGGGCATGGAAACACAAAAACTAGTATAACATGGCTTTGTAGATAATCCACCAAATGATGATGATAATATCCCAATTATCGCCAGTTATTTCAATGCAAAAAAATAGAAATCAAAGAAAAAGTAGATGTATAAATTCATGACTTGTATTTGGATGTATATCGATGTTGTCAATCGAAAACATTGTTTATATGAATTACCTCATTATTCTTCAATGTTTTTATGTTTATATGTTTTGATGGCTAGCCTAGTTATGCATGAATGTTTAAATGTTTTCTATGTAAACACCATCATTTATTGGGTATGGGGAATTGAGAGCGATGTGATGAAGCGGAGGGGCCATATGAGCTTCCACCTTCACATGGTTGGCCCTATTCAGTAGGGAATATAAAATTGTTCTCGAAACAGAGAGGAGCTCAATAAGGTATAAATACTCTTTTATTACTATGTATTAAAGATGGTTGTAAATTTTTAAATGCATGTCTATTTCTTAAAAAAATGTGAATAAATTTAACATTTCATGATTTATTGATTTCTATAGGAGTTTGTAGTAGGATTTAAATGGCTGTTTATTTGCTTATATATTATTTACTTGTATAAAAATTATGTCTTTGATGATTTATGCAAGACTTGGTGATGGAATTGCATCTCGTTGACAACTCTTATCAAGTTGTATGGGCGAATGGATCTGGTGAAAGGACAATGATAAGGTAAGGGTTTTGATGTGTTCTTGATCCTTAATGTGTTTGTCTTTATCCTTAAATTATATTTCATTATATTAATATACAAGAGATACAACCAATAGTAAATAACTACTTTTAGACTATCATCCAAAGTAGGAGACAACCTTCTACATAAAACAAAAATGCTTCTTAGTAACGTAGAAAAATAGAAGAAAATTCACGTAGAAGAAATTAGGCTTTTTTCAGCCCTTCTTCCTATAATTTCGGCATGATGAAACCCTAGGTTAAGAAATTTTAATTTTTCAAACCCTAATTGTTCATCTATCTTTCAAAACTAAATTTTCTAATTCTTAGGTTATTTTTGTTTCTCTTAGGTTGTAGAATTATTTTTTATGTGTTTTTTTAAATGTTATTTTATCAAAAAAGAAATCCCTAACCCTAAAAACGTAAACTTGCTGCTCCCACAATTCGAGCCCTCTCCTTTATCAAACACGGGCCTGCAATAAGTATTATAGACCTCATATTCCCTAGATTCCTTCTCTGCACACTCAAAATAAAAAACAAGTTAGTATTTCAAACTATTTAGATGGTGGTGTATTTTGTAAAATATATCTTATTGATTTGATTAGTTTTCTGCCCTATTCTCATTAGTTTTCTGGGTAAATGTAAGTCTGATTCTTTACTGAGATATGGAACCTTACATATCTTAATGCACAGTGATATAACTCTGACATTATTTTATTGAGTATTGTTTTATATTTTCTTAGTACTAATTATTGCTATTGAGAGCTGGGTGATGGTAAGGGACTTGATGATTTTATATTTCGGAGCTTACATATAGGATTGAGTGAATGATAATAACATTATGGTTAGATTGGCACTAAATTTTCATTAATTTAGTATTTTATATCTATGCTATCACATACACAGATCTAGAAATCATATACTAAATGGCACTTTAAATGATTAACACCGGTTATTGGTTGCACTATTTTACACGTTCTGATTACTGTGATGATAAACTTCCAGTTGTTGCATGGCACATATGTGGACCATAAATTCATAAGTATAGATCTTCAAAGGTATCAGATAAAGTGATGTTATTACATGAGGAGTGTCTCCAAGGAAATTATGATATGGTTTCTAAACTACAAATTGCATGCTCAACTATGCAACCTACTTCTCAGTGACAAAACTTAATTTATGATGAATGTTTTTCTACATGAGATCATTCCTAGTAATAGAATAGAAATAAGTTGTCAATTTTTTGTTGACTAACATGTCTCTTTCCCATCATGTGCTTAGGGGACTATTTTTATCTTATGGGCATATTTGATACTAACTTGACCAATTTTGGCCATGCTTGAGGTGGTTGCATAAGAAGGATAAAATTTTCATATTCACCTCTTCCAATAATGAGAAACATCTAAACAACTTACCACCAGCTGGAACTACGAAGATCCTACACATATTTCCCAGGTGAACAACTACTCTTTTTTCCTAGGGGTTGATTTATTTTTTTATTATTTATTTATTTTTCAATAAAGACGAATTCAATGCACCTTATTTTTTTGTAGTATGATGAATGATCACTAGTATCTCTTCACACGTAGTAGAGAAAGTGATGATATTTCGAGAGGAGTGTCTCCAAGGCATTTATGATATGGTTTCTAAACTACAAATTGCATGCTCAACTGTGCAACCTGATTTTGATCAATGCCAAAAAGTGATCTATGATGAATTTTTGTTAATGAGATCATTCATAGTAAAATAATAGAAATAAGTTGTCAATTTTTTGTTGATTAACATGTCTCTTTCCTATCATGTGCTCAAGGGAATTTTTTTTTCTTTTGGGCATATTTGGTACTAACTTTGACTGATTTTGGCCATGCTTGAGGTGGTTTCATAAGAAGGATCAGTTTTTCATTTTCATATCTTCCAAAAATTGCGTGATTGACCTTCTCTAACTTCATTTAAACCTTCGGGCTTCCTCATTCTCCAAAGCTCAGGCTTCCTTCATCTTTAGAACATGGGCTTCCTTTATTTTCGACTTGTGGGTTTCTTTAAGCTTTTATGAGTATCTACAGGACTCTGCGGGCTTCTTCCAAGCTCGGTGGGCATCCTTCCAAGCCCTTGTGAGCTTATTTAGGCTTCTGCAGGTATCTATAGGACTCTGTGGGCTTCTTCCAAGCTCGGCGGGCATCCTTCCAAGCCCTTGTAGGCTCTTTAAGCCCTAGTGGGCTTAACCTAATTTCGAATCACATTAATTTGATCCAAGCCTAGTGGTGCCTACGTCTTTTATCTATGGTATTTTTATAGATGTACCCCCTACCTTATCATAGAAATCAGCTCTCAGTGGTGCCTAGAATATCATTTAATTAATGTTTATACTATCCATGTGGTGGTTACAACATATTTTATCGATGGTATTTTTATAGATGTACCCTCCTACCTTGTCATAGAATCCTCTCTAAGAGGTGCCACTTTAGCCTCTAATTATGTATTTTAGCCAATTATATTGAATTTGTGCATCCCAATGGGAAAACAGTTTTTGAGGCAATAATTAGGGTGCTTAGAAACACTTTGGGTACTTTTGGGCACTGTTTAAATCATTATGCCTTATTTTTTAGAGTCATTTAACACTTTTTGACCTCCCCCTTGAACTTCCCATTTATTTTTTTCCCTTTTACTTGTTAAAATTTCATATGCTAAGCTAGATTATCAGCATTTAATTTCAATTTCATAAAAAAAGCATATAGACAAGATCACTGAAAGAAACAGTATCACAAGAACAACACATATTTATCCTGGGAAAACCCTAAAGACAAAAACCCAGCTAAAGCTTCCTCAATATAGTTGCCCCAAAAAGATAAAAGGTAAAACCCAAAAAGACTGGTCCTCCTCCTTCTCCAGCTACAACTCTCTCTCTCTCTCTCTCTCTCTCTCTCTCTATTATGCACTACACAAGTGAGTGTGAGTGTGTTCAAATGAGAATCACCTCACCTCTATTTATACTCTTTCATTCACTCAATATTTGACTCAATTATGTAGGCTCGAGTAACCACAACTGGGGTACTAATGACCTGACTTACAACGGAGGGAAATTCCTTATGAATTTTAGTAATTCTCCCAATAATAACATTGGGGTACCAATAAATACAAGTGATTCTCCCGATAGGAGCATCGGGGACCACTAAAATATATTTAGAATATTCTTCGAAGTTACAATAATTCAACACTCCCCCTTAATGAGAAGGGTATTCTACAACAACATCAACAACAACAATAGTAAGAGAAAGAGGGCATCATCAACATCATCAGGATGATACATCTATAAATCATTAGACGCTTTTCATCATCTTTAACATATAGTCTTCATCTTCAATCTTCAGCAGCAACAACACTTTGACCGCTCGATCGACAACATCATCATCAGCAATTTGACCTTTTGATCAGCAACATTATCATCAGCACTTTGACCTTTTGATCAGCAACATCATCATCATCAGCACTTTGACTTTTCGATCGGCAACATCATCATCATCACACTCTAATATTTTGATCAACATCATCATCATCATCATCATACTATGAGCTTTTGATCAGCATCATCATCATCATCATACTATGATCTTTCGATCAGTACATCATCATCATCACACTATTATATTCAATCAATAACATCATCATCATCACACTATGATCTTTCGATCAGGAACATCATCATCATCAACAACCTGCGATCAACAATACAAATACAAAATTATTCATATCACTTTTGGACATAAAGTCCAGGGATGACGCGATCCCACCACATTCTTGACAACCGAGGTCACTAGATTCTATTACAGGATAATCACTCCCTATCACTTTAGGACTAATTCCAAGGATGATGCAATCCTACCATGCTCTTGAGTACTAAAGTCATTGGATCCATTCTGAAAAAAAGTTCAAGGATGATACAATCCTACCACGTTCTCGAGTACCAAAGTCACTGAATCCATTCTGAACAAAAGTTCAAGGATGATACAATCCTACCACATTCTTGAGTACCAAAGTCACCAGATCCATTCTGAACAAAACTTCAAGGATGATACAATCCTACCATGTTTTTGAGTACCGAAGTCATCGGATCCATTCTGAACAAAAGTTCAAGGATGATACAATCCTACCACATTCTTGAGGACCGAAGTCACTAGATCCATTTTGAATCAAATTTCAGGGATGATACAATCCCACCACATTGTCGAGGACCGAAGTCACCGCATCACTTTAGGACAAGTGTCCATGGATGATACAATCCCACCACATTCTCGAGGACCGAAGTCACCGGATCCATTCCGGACAAATGTCCCGAGATGATACAATCCCTCTTCATTCTCGAGGACTAAAGTCACCGTAGCACTTTAGGACAAATTTTCAAGGATGATACAATCCCATTGCAACATCACTACTCCCCCTTTCGAGGAAGGTCTTTCCGAACAACACCAAGCTTGTCTCGAAAGTATTCAAATTTTACCCAGGACATAGGCTTCATCAACACATCAACAACTTGTTCATAAGTACTCACATACTGTAGCTTTATGGCTCCCTTCTGCATCATATCTCGATTGTAGAAATACGGGATTTCTATGTGCTTCGATATATTGTGGAACATTGGGTTCTCCGTCATATTTATACAACTTTGGTTATCACATAGAATCATGGTAGTATCCAACTCCAGGTTGAATAAACCTGACATTAGCTTCCAAAGCCATATGGCTTCACAACTAGTAGAGCAAGCTGCTATATATTCTGCTTCAGCCATTCTAAGAGAAACACTGGACTTTTTCCTGCTAAACCATGAAATCATAGCAGATCCCATACTATAACATCCACTTGATGTGCTTTTCCTATCTGATACACTTCTAACCCAATCTGCATCCGTATAGCCATACAATCTGTACTCATGTTTTCCATCATAGTATAGACCAAAGCCTATATTCGCTTTCAGATATCTCATCACATGTTTTGTAGATATTAGGTGAACATGTCTAGGTTGAACTATATATTGACTCAAGTTGTTCACAGCAAAACAAATGTCTGGTCTGGTATTTGTTAGATACATCAACAACCCAATAATCTATCTGTATTGAGTCACGTCCACTAACTCTGACGAGTCATCAGCTAACAAATTCAGGTTGGAATCCATGGGTGTGGCCATGGCTTTGCATTCTAACATATCGAATATTTTCAATATCTCTACTGCATACTTTCCTTTCTTGACAAAGATTCCTTCTGAACTTTTCCATACTTCCAGACCTAGGAAATAATGCATTAATCCAAGGTCTTTCATCTCAAATTCTTTAGCAAGCTTCTTCTTGTTTTCCACAATCTATTTCTCATTCCCTATTAGAAATAAATCATCCACATATAGTAATAGTATGATAGGTCCATATTCTATAACCTTGTAGTAAAGGTTAGGATCGACTTTACTCTTGGTAAAGTCCAAGCTCGTTAGGAAACTATCTATCCTTCCATACCAAGCTCTAGGGGCTTGCTTCAAGCCATACAGGGCCTTCTTCAGTTTTCATACGTGAGTCTTTATTTCTTCAACTTCAAATCCTTGTGGTTTTTCTATGTATACTTCTTCTTCAACCACACCATTCAGGAAGGTTGTCTTCACATCGATCTGGTGTAAGTCCCACTTCATCGTGGATGCAAGTGCCATGATAGTTCTAATCAAAGTATACCGTTCTCCTGGAGAAAATGTATCTTTAGAATCAATTCCCTCTTTCTAAGAGAAACTTCTAGCCACAAATATTGCTTTATACTTCTTGATACTTCCGTCAGCTACATGTTTTATCTTATAGATCCATTTGGAGGATACTACACTCTTTCCTTCTGGTTCTGAACTATATCCCATACATCATTCTTCATTATTAACTGGTATTCTTCAGGCGTTACTTCTACCCATTATTTCTTTTGTGTCACTTCTTCATAGTTTGTATGTTATTGATCCACTAGATCACACATCAAAGCCACATATCTGGAAAATGGCTTGGGATTATTGCTTATCCTTGTGGAGCCTTCAGGAGCTCCATATCTTTCTGCTTTGTGTATAATTTCTCTTTCCCAAGAAGTATTTCTCTTTCATGACATCTTCATCGTAGGATATTCTTATGGTTCTGTCATATCATGCTCTTCAGGTACTTCATCTTCAGGGAGGGATGTATTCTCGACATTTTTGGGAGGTACATATTCCTCATATACTTCTTCATGTTGACATTTTCTGGATCTCTTGAGAGCTTCTTCTTCATCAAATGTTACATCTCTATTGATTTCCATGTGATGGAATCCATGAATGTAAATTATGAATGCCTTGGACACTTCACAGTATCCAACAAATATTCCCTTCTTTTCGAAAGGGTCCAACTTGGTTCTTTTCTCTTTTGGTATATGAACATATACTGGAAAACCAAATATCTTGAGGTGACTTACCTCAGGCTTCTTTCCCGTGAGCATCTCTTCTGGAGTCTTGAATCCAAGAGCACTGTGAGATATTCTATTCTATACGTAGACAACAGTTCTTGTTTCTTCTACCCATAGATGCATTGGAAGATCTTGATCATATATCATTGTCTTCACTGCCTCCATTATGGTTATGTAGTTTCTTTCTACAACACCATTTTGTTCAGGATTGTAGGGAGTGGTTATTTCCCTCTTGATTTCGACATCTTTATATAAGGCTTCAAACTCTTTTGAAGTATACTCTCCACCATTTTCTGATCGGAGTGTCTTGATTCTCTTGTCTGAAAGATTCTCTATCAATGCTTTGAATTCCTTGAATTTCTCAAACACTTCGTTCTTTGCTTTCAAGAAGTAGATCCATGTATTTCTTGAATAGTCATCAATAAAGGTAATATAATATTTGAAACCACTTAAATATGTGGGGGAAATTGGACCACACATATCTGAATGAATCAATTCTAATGTACCTTTTGTTTTTGTTTCACTCTTTGGAAATGGATTCTTGATTTTCTTTCCTTTTGCACATCCTTTGCAAATGCCTTCATGTTTGATCTTCATGTCTGGTAATTTCGTCACTACTTTGTTCACATGAGGTAGTGCTTTGTAATTGAAGTGAGAAATACTTCTATTCCATAGTAAACTAGGATCAGTGGACTCATGAATGAGGGTTGTTTCTAAATGTCCCTTTAGTTTATACATGCCTCCTTCTTCTTGACCAATGATAACTACATCTTCAATATCCATCCCTTTGGGCCTCATGAGTACTTGGCCATCTATGAATGCAACTTTGAATCCTTTCTTATCTAAATATGAGATAGAAATTAAATTCTTCTTCAGACTTGGTACATATAGTATTTCTTTCATCTTCAGAGGATTTCCTGAATCAAGCTTGTAGCTTGCTTCCCCAATTCCTTTGATCAGATATTGATAGTCATATCCTAAAGATACTTTCTAAGGAGAGTTCTTTTCTTCAAGTCTTGACAGAGTCTTCTTTTGTCCCACAATGTTCTTTGAAGAAACACTATCAATAAGCCAAGTATCTTCTCCAGTTCTTATAGATCCGAACAGTGCTGAGAATAGTACATACTCTTATGCATCTTCTTCTCTTGCTTGCTTTCTTGGAGGTCCTTCCTCTTCTTCTTATTTATCCTCATATTTGGCTAGATGAGCATGATGTCTTTTGTTGTTGTTGATCCTCTTCTTATATTCTTGTTTCTTCATAGGACAATTTCTAGTAATGTGTTCTATCTTATCACAATGAAAACATTGAAAAACAGAGTAGTCCCTATCGAGGAGACTTTCTATTGTCTTCTGGAACTTCCTGGGAGGTTGATACTCCCTCTTGTTTCCCTTCTTGAAGTTGGGTTGACTTCTTCTTCTCTTGGTATGAGTGGCTAGGGCTTGATCATCCTCCTTTAGTAGGGCTTCTCTATTTTCCACTCTAGTCTCCTCTTGAATGCAATCTTCCCATACAACATCAAACTTCATGCTTTCCTTCTTGGCACACATCATCTGGATGAATGACTCCCATGGTCTAGTGAGACCATTGAGAGTAGTCATAACTATCTCATATTCATCAAGTTTGTCTCCAATGGCATCTAGTTGTTCTTTGATCTGAGAGACCCTTGTGAAGTAGTCCTTGATGGATTCTCCATGACTCATCTTAGTGCTCTTCAGTTGAGCTCTTAGATTAATCTGTATGTTGATGTTTCTACCCTCATAAATTTTGGATAGGGAATCATACATTTCTTTTGGAATCTTCTTGGATGACACTTGAGGGATCAAGTGATCCTTGATAGAGTCAGCAATAATCCTTTGTTCCCTAATCCTATTTTCTTGTGATTCTCCTTAGCTTCAGCTTATTCGGGTTCTACAACTTCCTCTTTGATATAATTATCAAGATCATTCTCCTGGAGAATGAGGCCAATCCTGTATTTCCATGCTCGGATATTCTCTATGCCTTCTAGCTTGTCCTCAAGCTTAGTGCTTGGGGCCATCTTATCAGAAAATCACAAAAATTGAAATTTTGTGGAATGAGAAACTGAACTTACCAAGAGATGTGCTTGAATGAGGTGAGTTGACTAGTGTGCTTGGTTTCTGGAGATCTCAAGTCTTCACCTTCCAAATCAGAATTGTGAGATTCAGCAATGCAGCTTCCAGCTGTTTTCTGGTTCTACAGTTTTCTGGTGCAGCTGTAAAACTAGGTTTTGACTTTCCCGGAGACTCACTCACCCAAAAACCTTGATTCCAAGATCAATAGATGCGCTCTGGGAGGGCGTAACTTTCCATGCAATTAGTTTTCCAAAAATAAAAAAAAAATCTTGAAACCCTATTTTTTGTCGGGGAGAGAGAGAGGGATTTTTCTCCTGTGAAAGCTGTCCTATTCAAGTTAGCTCTGATACCATGTTAAAATTCCATATTCTAAGCTATATTATCAACATTTAATTTCAATTTCATAACAAAAGCATATAGGCAGGATCACTGAAAGAAACAGTATCACAAGAACAACACAGATTTATCCTGGGAAAACCCTAAAGGGAAAAACCTAGCAAAAGCTTCCTCAATATAGATACCCCAAAAAGATAAAAGGTAAAACCCAAAAATAATGATCCTCCTCCTTCTCTAGATACGGCTCTTTCTCTCTCTCTCTCTCTCTTATGCACTACACAAGTGAGTGTGAGTGTGTTCAAATGAGAAGCACCTCACCTCTATTTATATTCTTTCATTCACTTAATATTTGACTCAGTTATGTAGGCTCAAGTAATCCTAACTCAGTTATGTAGGCTCGAGTAACCACAATTCAGTTACTAATTACCCGGCTTACAATGGAGGGGAATTCCTCGTGACTTTTAGTAATTCTCCCGATAGGAACATCGAGGTACAAATAAATACAATTGATTCTCCCGATAGGAGCATCGGGGACCACTAAAATATATTTAGAATATTCTTCAAAGTTACAATAATTCAACATTACTTCGATATATTTTTTCCCATATCTTAATTTCCTGATATATTTCTTTTCTATAAATCACCTTTCATGTGTTATATTTTATCCATTTCTTTGTCTTTAAAATATAGTATGTATTTTTTCACAAGCACTTATTGAAGATCCAAAACCATGGAAAGGAAGGTGCCTTTCCATGGTTTTTAATTTTTTTTTTTAAACCTCCAGGTTTCATCTCAATATCAAAAAAATTTCGCCGCAAGTATTGCAAAATTGTTGAAACCCAGGGTGGCTTTCCAGGAATACCATCGCTATAGAGACAAAGTTTCATGGAAGAATTACCGTTCAACTTGCATATTTCGTCAAAAGTGCTTGGTTTTCCACGGTTTTGCGTGGAAACAAAATTTTGTTTAGCAGTTTCTAGCCATATTTTCGTCGTTCTGGTGACGACAAATTTGTCAATAGAGCGATGAACACGTGGAATAATTTTCTGTTCAAATTCTAGACTTCGTCGATAGAGACAAAAATGTTCATCGAACATGCTCCATGGTTTTGTGTGGAAACAAAAAATTTCCTAGCAGTTTTTGGCCATATTTTCGTCGTTATAGGGACGACAACTTTGTCGATAGAGTGACGAATGCGTGGAAGAAATTTCTGTTCAAATTCCAAAATTCGTCGATAAAGAGACAAACGTTCATCGAACGTGTTCCACGGTTTGGCATAGAAACTGGATTTTGTCTAGCATTTTTTGGCCTTATTTTCGTCGTTATAGGGGAAATTTTTTTGTTGATAGAGCGATGAAATGTAGAAAATGAATTCTAAAAAATAAATTTCAAGGCCACCATATAGAAGACATGTGGTGGCCATTTTTTGTCTCTATATCGATGGCTTATAAGGTTCGTTGTTATATCCACGAAATAAGTGCCACGAAACGTCACGACCATTATTGTCGCAATTGAGACGATAAAACGTGGAAATAGCAACGAAAAACCATCGCAGTTTTGATATTATGTATTATTATGTAGATCCTCATAGAAACATATAGTAATTCTAAAAGAATAAATAGTATAGGCCTTACGACCCTATTTCCCAAATCTACTTGAGAAAATAAATATTTCACAGTCAAATCCCTTTTAAAAAGTTAACTACAGAATAAACTATAAACAAGTATAATAACCTGTTAGTGTGAGATATTACATTACGATTAGTAAACTATTGGAGGACATAATAAACAAAGGGTAAATCATGTTGAAATCATTGTATCCATTCTTTTAGATAAAGCAAAGCATATGAATAGAATACTTCACTGGTTTATCTCAGAATCCAACTTTCATTTTATCATTAAACAGTAAAGTAGTGTGAATAATAACATCAAATAAGATATTACAACCTGAAATCATTACTACAGTTGAGTTTAAAAAGTAAGATATAAACAATATATAAATCCCTCATGGGCTCAAATCTCACTAACAATATTTTACAATATTTTCATTAATAGAAGAGATTGAAAACTAAGTTCTCTTTCATACCAAACAAAGCCAATACAATCAAACAATGAGTAGTCTTAAAAACAAAATCCAAATGCTACTAGTTTGATTTACCATAAAAAATAACAAGACTGTGATCTAAAAAGGATTTCTTTTCCCAAAACAAAATATATAGAATGAAGGCCCACGGCCATGAATCTTAAGCACTACAAATAACTAAACTACGGAGCCCTTACAGAGACAACCAAGTTAAAAGTATGCATTTTATAAAAATAAAAGAAAATCACTGACTGCATAAGATATAGAAGTATGTTGTAGCTGTCCAAGTAAGGATTCTTATACAGTCTGAACTTTACACAGTCTCAAGTTGGTGAAACAAACTAAGTTGTAGTATCGAAACCCTTACGGGTACTTACTTCCTTAAACAAGTTTAGAACCAACAAAATTATTAGAGAGTGGCATAGTCATCTAAATACTCCACATTGATAAAATACCGTTGCAGTAAATAAATTAAGTTATATACAAAGCGGTGAATCACTTCCACATTACCAACACAATACAAAGTGGAAAACCCCAACGCTATGAACACACACCACAAAAACCTAGTTTGGAGCCATGCAAGGAATGACATGGATATCACCCATTTAAGAGATCTCTTCTCGACGAAATCTCAAAACACCTCTCATCACAAAGAATAACCTTGTACCTGCAATCCATAGGCTAAGAGTTAAACTACCTTTTGTATCGTTATGCAAGTTAAAGAAAACCAAAAAGGTGATTACAATTAATGGTTTACCTTCTTAGTTTTAGAAATATCGAGTTAGCACAACAATTGTAAAATCCATCAACGAAAGCATAGACTGAAGGTGGTAAGAGTCGAGTCTATTGGCTCTCCCATTTTTTGTTTGCACACAGTTGAGTGGCAGGGTCAAGCAACCGAAATCCATTTGAGAAAATGAGGGAATGGTTAAAATCCTCTAGACCTCTACTGAAAACACCAGCGTATTGTTCAAAGCACATTAAAACCTCCATTAGAGGAAATTTCAACTCAAAATGGGCCTCCTAAAATGAATTAATAAAATAATATTTATTAATTTTGGAGGAAGAAAAGAAAAAAACTACTTTTTTGTTTGTAATTTTGACATATCTCCCTGTGCTTTTACTCAAATTTTGATCGAGAGAGCTCGTTGGATGCGGAATTAAATTCCGCATCCAACGAGTACCCACTCGATATACTTTTGATGGACCCCGCTACCCCAAAAACAAGAAATACCTAAAAAAATGGAATGATGATGTCATCATTCCATTTTTCAGGTATTTCTTGTTTTTGGGGTAGCGGGGTCCGT
>LPNX010329478.1:67850-82614 GCA_001517045.1 Pseudotsuga menziesii
CAAAAGTATGCCAAGTGGGTACTCGTTGGATGCGGAATTTAATTCTGCATCGAAAGAGCTCTCTCGATCGAAATTTGAGTAAAAACACGAGGAGATATGTTAAAAATACGAACAAAAAAAGTAGTTTTTTTTATGATGCCTATCCCCAAATTTATATTAAAAAAGTGTTTAAGACCTATATGGTATTTCAAATTTAAAGTAATTTCATTGGTTAACACATGATGACATGGAATTTGAATAAAAGTTAAACGGCCCATTTTGAGTTGAAATTTCCTCTAATGTAGGGTTTTATAGTACATAAGATGCCGACAGTTGGAGTGTGGATCGTTGTCATATGGTCCGAGAGGGGACAAGTTTATGACTCATACCCTCCCTTTCGCCATCACACTTAAGTCCACTAGTGTGTCAGTACTAAGGAAAAGGGCTTTTTCAAAGCATGATTGTCTTTAGAATATCATCACCCCCTTTCTATATAGTTCATATAATAACCAAACGTTACTGCCATTATTGCTATACCCCATCGTAAGGTTTATTTCTAGATAACTTTCACCATTGTAATACTTAGCATATCAATTTGTCGATGTGAGATACAACCTGTATTGTTAAAGGGTTAGAATTTAGTATAATGAGGATGGAACCATTATAATATATCAAAAAAAAATATTGCTTTAATTTATGATTGTTAAACATTGAAGAATAAAAAGGGTTTAGGACTAGAACCTTGTCCAAACCTTAGTGTTGTTCATCATTTATTCTTATGACATCTTAAACCTTAGTTGTCATTTTTCTGTAGTGTCAAGGTACCTCAAAGCCTATACATAAGTAAAATAGAGGAATCATGCATTAGTCATCACAACTAAGTAATACCATGATCCATCCCTTGTGCAACTCAGGTTTAGAATTGAAACGACACATGACAACAAACTCTATTACGACAACAAGCTAAATTTTAGACAGTTTTTGTATGTCAAAAATAAATGTCATGTCGACATATCACCTATTAAATAAGTTAATAATAACTTAAATACATGATGATAGTAACACATGACAAGAAGGAGTGTGAGTATTGACATCTATCTAAATATTGTATAGGAATTTCTAATATTAGATGCAGTAAATAAATAAAAAATTATCTACAAAATTAAGGGATGTTACATTTGGTATCAAAGCAAGTTCCAACACTAGGCATGATTGGCTCACTCGCATATAAGTAATAAAAGCAATGTACTAATTTTATTTTACAATTATTTCTATCCAGAAATATAAAATATTTTTTGCGGGAAATGGAGAATGTTGAAGCCTATGCTAAAAATGGTTATCAGCATAATAACCCTGACAACTTTTATTTATAACTAAATAATCCAGAATTACTGCAGACAGTCAGAGAGTTAAAAGATGAACCACAAACTGTGAAACATGATAATGAAAGAATTTTGGAGATAAATGAAACTCTACTAGAAAAAATACATAACTAGGAAAAAGATAAAAGAAATGATATCAAAACTGATTCTAAAACAACGTCCTATAAACGTAAAGGAAAGAAAGAAAAATATTAGGATAATGAATCTTCTTCAGAGGCTAAAACAATGTCACGTATGTAATACCCCAATTTTGACCCTATTTGCATTAAATGTATATGATGTAAATATTGTAATTAATCATGGTGTGGAGCTAAAGGAAAAATCCCCACCATTGATTTATCGTTTTATGTTTCGGTGATTAAAATCGATGTCGATGGGATTTTGTGCTCTACGACACATTATAATTTTGGTCATCATGTAAATATGAAATCTAATTAAATACCCACAACCAACTATGTCAATGCAACATTAAAAGAGATGGGGGCATGATTTCCTAAGGATAAGGAGGGGAAATATCCAAACCTTTGGGCCAATAAGGAAAACCAAATGTCAAAGGGAGAACCCATCAAACTGTCACCTACCCATTTTTTCTTTTGTTCCTAATCATTTAATTCGGTTAGAAATTGTTTGGGTTATTTATTGCATGAGAATGGGAAATGTATAGGATTCAAAAATTCGAATTTGGGGAAACACCCATTTTTTGGAAAATGTTTTTTGACTTTTGGGGCAAGTTAACACCCGAAAAGGCATTCCAATTTGGTTTTTCACCCATGTCCTCCATTTCTTCACAGAGGGGAAGCCTGGAGAGCTCTTTTTCCTCCACGTTTTTGGTTTGTTGTGTTTTCCTTCACGTGGGGGGCTCCTGGGCATTTTTCTCACCCATCATTCATCCGCGTTGGGGCTCTCTCAAGCAACTGGTAGCTTCCTATATGTGGAATTCATGTTTTTTTTCCTATTGTGTGTGTTTTCCCTCACGTGGACATCCGTTCTCTTCATTCTCCCCAATCCAGGAAATCATTTTTGGAATTATCAGTGGTTGGGCTTCCTCCCCCACGATTTTGCTGCATTTCCTCATTGTTTTCCAAGCTGGAAATCGTTTTTGGTAATGCCCAACGAGTGGGAGAAGAGACCCATGATTTTTGGGCGTTGTTGAATCTATTTTTCCCACATGAAGTCCATAACCATTTATGGAAATTGAATTGCTGTTAGGGGGTTGCTTTACCCATTTTGACAATTCATTTTGTTTCCCAAACTATTTTTCCTCAAAGCCATAAATTATATTGTGTGAGTCTGTTGTAGTTCCCTTATTCCTGGTGGTAATCATGCCCAGCTCAGGGGTGGCAGTGCTGCTGAGAGATTTATGAGCACACTAGCCTATGGTTGGGTGGAACGTTGCATCAACGTAGATGGTTGTGGGACAAGATTCTTTCAAGATAAGTATTCTTGTGTATTTTATCTATGCAACTGTATTTGTTTATGAAATAATATGAACATGTTCAATTCTTTAATGGAATGTGTTTTAATTCCACTGTATGCTAATGATTTATGCATCTGTGTATGTTTTTAAGTTCGATGCATTTTATATTACGTTCATGGGGCTTAGATTTCCCAGATTGGTAGCAACATAGTCACATCCTCTCTCTGGTAGAAGGGTGGGGACGTGACAATGTGGTATCAGATCTCATGTTGCAGCTTTGGGCTAAGAAAATGGACAGTGACAGAGGAAGGATTACCCTCTGTTGAGCATAGGCCAGTAAAAAAAATTAAAGTGTTGGAGTGTAAACTGTGTCGGCTCAGTTAGCTGAATTGAGCCGACACATGTCAGCTGAGTTGGCTAAGTCGAGCTGATGAAGGTCACAACAATAGTGTCAGCTACAGTGACAAAGTTGAGTTGACAAAGGCAAATAAAGAATAAAATTCAAAAAAAAATTCTAAGTGTTTTGAAATTTTGCACATCGGCTCAGTTGATCATCGGCTTGAAATGCTGAGTTGAGCCGATGGCATCGGCATGAAAAGATGAGTTCATCCGACGAGAAGAAGAAGAATAAATTTCAAAAAACTTCTAAGTGTTGAAAAATTGAGTAAACTTGGTGTCTTTTTCCGATACATCGGCTGGGTTTGGTAAGTTTCGTCAATACACATTGGGAGAACTTGGCGAGTTGAGCCGATGACAAGAAAAGAGAAGAAAAATTTTGAAATTTATCTAAGTATGGACTGTGTCGACAAAACTTGGAAAGTTTTTTCAATGTATGTCATAACAGATCAATGACTTCCATCGATATGTATTGGGCGAACTCGATGAGTTTCGTTAACAGGTGTCGGATGGAAAGGTTAAGTCTTACCGATGGCAGAAAGAAGGAAGACAAATTTTCAAAAATTTTCTAAGTGTCGGAAACACCATATTGGCAAGAAAAGACAATTTTTCCGATACATGTTGGGTGAATTCAGTAAGTTTTTCTGATATGTTGGAAAAGTTTGATGAGTTTTTCAATCGAAAAAAAGGGCAAGTATGTCAATACGTCGGATGAACTCGGTGAGTTCTACTGACATGTTGAAAGGAAACAACGAGTATTTCTGGTCAGAAGGAAATGATGAGTTTTGCTGACACGTTGGAAGGAAAAGGTGAGTCGAGCCAACATATCGAAAAACTTTGGTGAGTTCTCTGATCGGATGGAAAAGTTGAGTTCAGTCGAAACAGAGAATTTTAGAAGGTTTTTTTTTCAGTGGGATTGCAGGTGCCAGAGATCTAAAAAATGGAAAATGAAGTTATGCACCATATTGCCTTGTTTTCAAAGCCCCTTGACCCCTGTCATCCCCTTGATACATTCGTTGTTGCAGAAAATAAACTACAACAAGAAGGAGTGGTAATTAGCAGAATTGCTAAACTTAGCCAACCCAATGAAAGGCACATTGACCGTTCATGCTTGCAAGAAGCAATTGGTAAGTAATTGTTTGAATTTCTGATATTGACTAACAAATGATGTTGTTAACACATTTTGTATAGTCATAGTGCAGATTGAAGAGTTGATCTTGGTCTGACCAAGGAGGTCAAAGAAGATCAACGTCAAGAAAATTAACAACATGGACGATGCATAGGATCCCTATGGACACGGGAAATATTCTATGGGGGGAAATCCAAGAGACCCATAAGAGGGAAGGAAGCCACTCCAATGACGGAGATGTGGAGGACCCCATTTGCGTTGGATTTTTCCACATGGGGAAGGGTATGTAAGGCTAGCTTACAAAATCCAAGGTCATGGAACTGAAGTTGTTGGGAAAAGGGAACGAGAGAGTTTCCCAGATGCTGCAGCTACCATAAGAAGCCTGAGGGCAAAGTTGTAGGATTGCAAAGAAGAAAATTAAAGGTTGGTCAAGGCTTTGGTAGAGAAAAACCAGTTGACTACAACCATGCTACAGAGTTTGGAAGATCTACAATGGAAGCTAAAATCTGGGCATCACTTAACAGAGATAAAAGGGAGTAGGAGAAATTCCCATGAGAAGAATGAGGAGTTTAACCCAAGGAAGAAAGGTTTTAAACCTTATCACCTCCTAAAGTAGCAAAGGAAGCCATCACAAGTTGTGATTGAGCTAACCATATTGATGGGGGGAAAGCTAAAGGAACCACTCAAATGTTGGGGATGTGAAGGACCCCATCTGTGAAAGAATTGTCCACTTGAGAATAGGAATGAGGGTCAAGTCCCTAGAAACCAAGAAGCTAAAACTGTGGGTCAGGAAGCAGGGATCATTCCTAAAATATGTACAGTGTTAGAAGACCACCAAGAAGGTCATAACTCAACTGTGGTGGAAGTTGAGGGTGAGATTGCTGAACAAACTATTTCTGTTTTGATCAACCCTAGATCGACTCACAGCTATATCACTCCTGGACTTGTTGAGATGTGCACCTTGAAGAATTCAAAGCATAGAATATCATGGTTAGTCTAGCTGCCCACTAGAACTAAGAATAAGATCAGTGAGGTAGTAATGAATTGTCCATTTGTCATGGATGGGTTAGTGACTGGTGCAGATCTGAATGTTCTGCCACTTGGATCCTATGATGTCCTCATTGGAATGGATTGGTTGGAATCACATAGAGCAAAGCTTAATTGTTACAACAAGACTTTTGATTGCTTGGATGAAGAAGGAAACCTAAGGGTTATGAAAGGATTTCCAAAAGTGATATCTAGAACGAAGTCTTCAGCGATACAGCTAAAGAAGTTCTACGGGAAAGGTTTCAAAGTGTATGTACTTCATGTTTTGGAGGCAGAAGAGTATGATACTCCTAGGTTGGAGGGATTTCATATGCTACAAGAATTCAGGAATTTTCTTTCTGATGAAATTCCAAGGCTTCCTCCAAAGAGTGACATTAATTTCACCTTTGAGCTTGTGCCTGGAGTAGTACCAGTGTCCCAGACACCTTGTAGGATGAACATACCAGCAAGAGTTGTTGAAAAAGTTGTATATCATACAAAGTGTGTCTCCTTGGGGAACACCATTCTTGTTTTTGAAAAAGAAAGATGGTACACTCTGGATGTGTATTGATTATAACCAGCTAAACAAAGTCATTGTGAAGGAAAAATATCATTTTCCTAGAATTGATGACCTCTTTGATCAAATGAGAGAAACAAAGGTGTTTTCCCATATTGACTTGGGGTATGATTACCATCAGGTAAGGATCAAGGATGAATATGTTCATAAGACAACCTTCAGAGCGAGGTATGGATCTTATGAGTTGGTAGTGGTACCATTTGGGTTCACAAATGCACCAACTACATTTATATGCCTCGGGAATAATATTTTCAGTAGGTACTTGGGAAAGTTTGTTCTTGTTTCCCTTGATGAGATTCTTACTTATTCAAAGGATGAGGAAAAACAAGTGGAACAGTTGAGGATGACTTTGAAATTGCTCAAGAAGCATCAAATGTATGCAATTTTGAGCAACTATGACTTCTACGAAGATAGAATTCATTATTTGAGTCAAATTATCTCAAATAAAGGAATATTTGTAGAACCTAAAAATATTGAGGCCTTGATGAGTTGTCCTGCTCCAAGAAAGTTAACAGATGTAAGATATTTTGTGGGACTTGCAGGCTACTATAGGAGGCTCACTAAAGGATATTTTGGAGGCAAAGTTGAGTCTACGTATGGGTTGAGGAAGCCTGCATCTGAGCTTGTAGTTCCATGAGGAAATGGCCCTTCCTGAAGATTGCAGGTAGAATGACCTGAGCAGAGCAGTCTAGTTGTACCCACCGAAACCAAGGCAGGAAACTGCCATGTGCTATGAGAAGGATCTTATGACAGAAATATAACTTTTGAACATAATAAATTTTGAACTTCAGATTTTAAATTTGGTTGATGATTGTTAATTAAATATTATTAATTGTTTGGCTTATTTAAAATGGTGTCAAGATGACATGTTGTATGTGAATGTCCATATTTTTGGCAGCATGTGTAAGTCAGGGATGAGTACTCCTCACTTACAAAATCCAAACAATATGAGGATGATCTCATGGTTGCAAAAATCTGATTTTCTGTGGGAAGCAGAAATGTGAATTCAAATTTTGATTTGACTATCAATGTTATTGATCATTTGATAATTGGAAATTTATCCATGCATGAAATAGATTTGAAAATCTATGATTGAACTTTTTATGATGACATCTCATATGAACTACATGCTTATAGGTAACGCAAGTGAGATGATGAAAATATGTATTGGGTGTACATGGCTCCTCGGAAGGATGTACTTGGATACATAACTTCTCAGAGGGATGTGTTTGGAATAGATTTGAAAATCCATGATTGAATTTTTTTATGATGGAATCTCATATGAACTACATGCTTATATGTAACACAGCTGAGATGATGGTGGTCTGCCCTTGGAAGACATAGCTTCTTGGGAGGATGTGTTTGAGAAAAATGGCTCCTCCAGAAGGATGTACTTAGGTACATAGCTTCACCCCCCCTGCCAGCTAGGCACCAGTATGCATCATTGGGGACGCCCAGGGTGTAAGAAATCTGGTTAGACTTCTTTCCGCACACATTCATGTCGTAATGGGACTGTCACAAGAGTGGGGGATCCGTGAAGAGAATAACCCGTAGGTATTATGATGTATGGAAAGCAAGCTCCTGAGCATTGGTAAGAACTTGGAGGAGGTTCTAGGCCCTTAAGCTAGAGCTATCATTAAGTGCCCAAGGAGGTGTTAGGATCTGAAGCGGGGCTGACCAAATCTCGATTGAGAGATTATACACAGAAAAGTATTTGATTACTTGGCAAATCCTTGTTGATTTTATGTAATTACACATATGCATATGATGCGGTCAGGATTTTGAAAATATTGTTATAGGTTGCATCTTATAGAAATGAATCTAACAAGTGAGTTGATTCCTTTTTCTATCTGGAAAGGAAGTATCTAATCTTAGCGAGCTCTAGAGGGGGTGCTAGGCTCTTAAGACGGGGCTGCCATTAAGCACCCAAAGAGGTGTTAGGCTCCGGAGCAAGGCTGTCAGATCTCGGTTTAAATAGGTTATACAGATAAGTATTTGGTTTACTAATAAAACTTTTGTTGTTGTTGATTTTTTGTAAATATACATGAGCATAAGATGAATCCATGGTTTTGGAAATCTTGTTATAGATTGCACCTTATAGGAATGAATCTGACATGTGAATTAATTTGTTGTGGTGTCCGGAAGGGGGGCACTGAGCTTGGTGAGAACCTAGAGGGATTTTTAAGTTCTGAAGCAGAGCTGTCAGATATCGGTTGAAAGATATTTTCAGGTGATCCTAGGCTTGTAGAAATTTGACTACCCTTTAATGCACAACCAGGTGTGGGGTGGGGCAGGGTTGTGAGTGCCATGGATTTATTAAGCCCAGTCGGACACCTATGGAGCCAAAAGAAGATACTTATGCAAATAAGTATTTGGTTCACTTGGAAACTTCTTGTTTATTTTATGTCAATATACATGTGCATGTGATTCATCTATGATTTTTGGAAAATCTTGTGAATACTGACATGGGAATTGACTCATTGCTTGGGGCTTGAGCCTAGGTATTGCTGGTTTCCAAAGACATTGAAAATATTCTAAGATGATGAGAAATATTCTCTAAGACCTAGAAAAAGATATTGTGGTGTGTACTAATGCATGAAATCAAGGACTTGGAGGAGTTCCAGGTACTCGTACCATTGGATGGGTAAAGGTGTAGAGGGAGCACGATGATCCCGATACGGCTACATAGGAACTGGAGGATGCCATATGATTGGCACATCCATTTTTGGTTCAATTTTGTAGGGAAATGGGCTAGCGCCAGTATATCCTTTTGTTCAATTTAGTAAAGCACTAAGGTAGTGCCAGGGTAGCATTTTTCTTCGGTTTTGATGAGCATTGAGGATAGTGTTGTTGAAGGGGGTGGGATTGTAATACCCCGGTTTTGACCCTGTTTGCAATAAATGTATATGATGTAAATATTGTAATTAATCATGGTGTGGAGATAAACGAAAAATCTCCACCATTGATTTACTATTTTATGTTTCAGTGATTAAAATCGATGCCAATGGGATTTTTGTGCTAGCCGACACATTATAATTTTGGTCATCATGTAAATATGCAATCTAATTAAATACCCACAACCAATTATGTCAATGCAACATTAAAAGAGATGGGGGCATTATTTCCTAGGGATAATGGGGAGGGATATTCAAACCTTTGGGCCAATGGGGAAAAGCCAAATAGAAAAGGGAGAACCCATCAAATTGTCAACTACCCATTTTTATTTTGTTCCCAATCATTTAATTCTGTCAGAAATTGGTTGGGTTAGTTATTGCATGAGAATGGGAAAGGTATAGGAGTCAGAAATTCAAATTTGGGGAAGCACGCATTTTTGGGAAAACGTTTTTTTACTTTTGGGGCAAGTTAACACCCAAAAAGGCATGGCCATTTGGTTGTTCACCCACTTCCTTCATTTCCTCATGGAGGGGAAGCTTGGAGAGCTCGTTTTCCTCCATGTTTTTGGTCAGTTGTGTTTTCCTTCATGTTGGGGGCTCCTGGGCATTTTTCTCACCCATCATTCATCCACATTGGGGATCTCTCAAGCAGCTAGGAGCTTTCTATGTGTGGCATTCACATTTTTTATCTGTTGTGTGTGTTTTCCCTCACATGGGAAGCTATTTTCTTCATTTTCCCCAGGATGGGAAATCATTTTTGGAATGATCACTGGTTGGGTTGTCTCCCCCATGATTTTGTTGCATTTCCTCATTGTCTTCCAAGCTAGAAATTGTTTTTGGTAATGCTCAGTGAGTGGGAGAAGAGACCCACGATTTTTGGGTGTTGTTTAGTCTGTTTTTCCCGCGTGATGTCCATAACCATTTCTAGAAATCAAATTTATGTTAGGGGAATGTTTTACCCATCTTGACAATTCGTTTTGTTTCCCAAACTGTTTTTCCTCAAACCCAGAAATTATATTGTGTGAGTCTGTTGTAGTTCCCTTATTCTTCATGGGAATCATGCCCAGCTTGAGGGTGGCAGTGCTGCTGAGATATCGATGAGCACACTGGCCTATGGGTGGGTGGAGCGTTGTAGCAACATAGCTGGTTGTGGGACAAGATTATTTTAAGATACGTATTCTCATGTATTTTATCTCTGCAACTGTATTTGTTTATGAAATAATATGAACATGCTGAAAGCTTGAATGGAATGTGTTTTTTCCACGGTATGATAATGATTTATGCATCTTTGTATGTTTTAAATTTCAATGCATTTTTATATTATGTTCATGGGGCTTATATTTCCCGAATTGATAGCAACATAGCTGTGTCCTCTCTCTGGTAGAAGGGCGGGGATGTGACAATGTAGGGAAAGAAAAAATTACATAAGTGACAGCAGTGAAAGTAACCGAAAACCTAGAAGAAAGAAGTATAAACCCTATGAAGAGATTTTTGGAGAATTCAAAAAAATAAATCCTCCCATGTTTAATGAGGAAGTAGATAAGGGAGAGGAAGCAGAAGCTTGGTTGTTATGAATGAAGAAATACTTCCAGATTTACAACTATTCTGGAAGACTAAAGGCCAAGATGTCTATTTACAATTTTACTGGAAAAGTCGATATCTAGTGGCAAGATATAAAGAGGGTCAAAAATCTAAAAAAGAAGTACTTAACCTGGATATTTTTTAAGAAGTACTTCAAAAGAAAGTTTATGTCTGAACACTATTATGCTAAAGGAGCCAAGGATTTCTATGAATTAAAATTGGGTTCCATGTCCATGAAAGAGTTGAGCAACAAGTTCTTAAGTCTACTAAGATATGTACCTTACATAATAGATGAAAAGCCTAAAATCCAACGGTTTTTTAAGTTGTTTACCTACTAGATTAAAGGATAGGATTGAGTTTGATAATCCGAAAAAATTGGAGGAAGCTATGAGAAAGGCTGATTTATGTTATGAGAAGACTAAGAAAAGGGAAAGTTTAACTAACTAGAAGACTAAAAAGACAAGTAATTGTGACTAAAGAAGAAGAGGATTCAAGTCAAACAAGATTTTTGGGAGTAAATCTCAGAACTTCTCCAAGAATAACTATCAGAAAACTGATTTTAAGAATGGAGTACCCTAGAATACTGCAGCATCAAAAGGCAGAGATATTCCTAACAACTTTGTTAAGAATACTAAACAAAGGGAATTGGTCAAATGCTGGGAATGTCAAGGACCGCACTACGCCAAGTACTATCCCAACCGGAAGGGGAACATCAGCAACATACACACTATCTAGGAAGAAGAAACAATTGGAGATGTGGCAAACAAGATGCACAAGATAAATGCAGCTCTGGAGAACTGACAGGCGGATCACCAGACTTCCATGGTGGAAGTGCAAGGTATGATACAATTTTTTTCTATTTATGTATTAATTGATCCAAGTGCTAGCTTAATTTATATATCCACTATCATAGTGGAAAAGTGAAACTTATCCTTAAAAAAGTTTGAAAAATCCTGGCTGGTCCAGTTAGCCACAGGAACTAAAAGAAAGGTGGTAAATTATGTTGAAAATTGTAATTTGCTTATGAGTCAGTTTGAAACTCAGGTCAAGCTAAATGTGTTACCTTTAGGATATTACGATGTCCTAAAAGGAATGGATTGGATTGAAAAACACCAAGTGATTTTAAACTATTTTTAGAAAACTTTTACTTGTTTGAATAATGAAGGAGAAAGAAGTATTGTCACAGGAATACCCAGGAAGGTATCTGTTAGACAAATCTTAGCCTTATAGATGAAAAATTATGTAAGGAAGGGGTGTAAATTCTTTGTTGTACACATTATAAATAATTAACAAATCGATAAAAAAGATAAACAGGGATTTGAGGATATTCTAATCCTGCAAGATTTCACAGATGTATTCCCGAAAGAAATTCCAGGATTACCTCCTAAATGAGATCTGGACTTTACAATCGAATTAGTGCCCCGAGCGTTACCTAATTCAAAATATCCTTATCGAATGAAATTCTTGGAGCTAAATGAACTAAAATTACAATTACAAGAGTTAATAGACAAAGAGTATGTAAAACCAATTGTATCCCCTTGGGGAGCACCGGTCCTTTTTGTTGAAAAGAAATACAGTACTCTGCGTCTATGTATAGACCACCGTCAACTTAATAAAATGATGATTAAGAATAAGTATTCTCTACCCCGCATTGACGATCTGTTTTATCAGATACGCGGAGCGACGATATTCTGCAATATTGACTTAAGGTCTAGGTATCACCAAGTCAGGATTAAATATGAAGACATCTTTAAAAATTCTTTCAGAACAAGATATGGGCACTACAAGTTTGTGGTTATTCCTTTCAGGCTAACTAACGCACCAGCAACCTTTATGTGCTTAATGAAAAATGTCCTAAGTAAGTACTTAGACAAATTTGTAGTCGCCTTTATAGACGACATATTTGCTTATTCTAAGACAAAAGAAGAACATGATGAACACCTAAAGATAATTTTGCAAGTGTTAAGAGTACATCAGTTATATGCTAAGTTCAGCAAATGTGATTTTTATAAATATAAAATAGAGTATTTAGGGCACGTAATATCCAAAGAAGGGATACCGGTGGACCCGGATGAAATAAAATCTATAATTGATTGGTATGTTCCTAAGGACGTAAATGATGTGCGATCCTTTATGGGAATAACAGGTTATTATAGAAAATTTATTGAAGGATTTTCAAGGATTGCAAATCCTATAAATTCATTACAGAAAAAGGGTAAGAAATTTGTTTGGAATCAGAAATGCAAAGACAATTTTAATAAACTAAAAGAATTACTAACTACAGCTCCCATTCTAAAAATAGCAGACCCAAACAAAGATTTAGTCGTATGCACTAATACATGCAATTAAGTCTTGGGTGTAATACTGACACAAGAAGGTCATGCAATTTCATACGAATCAAGAAAATTAAAAACTCACGAAAAGAATTATGCAACGTATGACTTAGAGTTGGTTGCAATAATCCATGCTTTAAAAATGTGGCGACATCGCTTAATAGGTAAATGATTTCTGCTAATGTCTTATAACATAAGCCTAAAATATTTGTTTCATCAACAAAATCTAAATGCAAGGCAAGCTAGATGGCTAGCTTTCCTTAGCGAATATGATTTTGAAATCAAACATATTAAAGGGAAAGAAAATAAAGTGGTTGATGCCTTAAGCAGGAATGTAGTAATAAGTTTTGTAGCTACCATTACCAGTTATAAAACTGATTTGGAAGATAAATTGGAAGAAAGAATAAAGCAGGATCCAGACTACCAGAATTTAAAAGAAAAGATAACTCAAAATACATCTGAAAATATAATTACAGATTACGGTTTTAATGAAAAAGGTTTAATATTGTTTAAAAAATGACTTTATGTACCAAATATACCAGAAGTTAAGTTTCATCTTTTGAATGAAACTCACAAAAGTCTTTATTCTGGACATCCGGGGTATCAAAAGATGATAGCTAGGTTAAGAAAATAGTACTTTTGGTCTAGCATAAAAAATGAGGTTGATGAAGTTTTATCTAGGTGTCTCAAATGTCAGCAAGTTAAAGTTGAACATCAACACCCAACAGGCCTTTTACAGCCATTACCAATTCCAAATTGGAAATGGGAATTCATCCATCTTGACTTTGTAACTAGTTTACCTTAAAACCAGAAACATAATGATTCAATAATGGTAGTTGTGGATAAATTAAGTAAAGAAACACACTTTATCCCTGTTAAAACAACTTATACAACTGCTAATATCGCCGACATTTTTATGAAAGAAATATTTTGTCTGTATGGAATTCCAAAAGTAATAATTTCTTACAGAGATCCTAAATTTACTGGTAATTTTTGAAAAACTTTGTTTAAAGGATTAAATACTAAATCAAATTTCAATACTACTTATCATCCGCAAACAAATGGACAAACAAAAAGAGTCAATCAAGTATTAGAAGACTTGTTACGAATGTATGTTAGAGACTATCCCAAGAAGTGGGAAGACTATTTGCATTTGGTTGAATTTGTGTATAATAAACATTATCAAGCTTCAGCAAAGCTTAGTCCTTTTGAAATATTATATGGTAGAAAGTGTAACACTCCTATTACATAGAGTAATCTAGTAGACCGGTTGATGTTAGGATTTGACATGTTAAAAGAATTGGAACTAACAGTGAAATAGGTACGAGGCAACTTGAAAACTTCTCAAGACAGGAAAAAGAGTAATGCCGACCTTAAAAGAACTCTTAAGGAATTCCAAGTAGGTGAGCATATGTTTGTTAAGGTGAAACTAAGAAACAATTCATTTAAAATAGGGAGTTGTGCTAAATTATGTTAAATTTTCATATGCTAAGCTAGATCATTAGTATTTCATTTCGATTTCATAACAAAAGCATATAAACAGGATCACTGAAAGATAGAAAAGCACAACCATACAAAAGGATAACACAAAGATTTATCCTGGGAAAACCCTAAAGGGAAAAACCCGGCAAAAGCTTCCTCAATATAGATGCCCCAAAAGATAAAAGATAAAACCAACAAGGAGATCAAAGACTGATCCTCCTCCTTCTCCAGCTACTCCTCTTCTCCACTAATGCGCTACACAAGTGAGAGTGTGTGTGTCTCAAATGAGGAGCACCACACCTCTATTTATATTCATCCATTCACTTGAATTAACTCATCTAACATGTAGGCTCGAGTTAATAATGTAGGCTCGAGTTACACATGTAGGCTCAAGTAACCACAATGGGGTGCTAATGACCCAACTTTACAAATAGAGGGGACAACCTCATGAATCTTATTAGTTCTTTCGATTAGAAGCATCAAGGTACAAGATAATACAAGTGGTTCTCCCGGTAGGACCATCGAGGACCACAAAAGATACATATAGAATATTCTTCGAAGTTACAAT
>LPNX010329478.1:87253-107649 GCA_001517045.1 Pseudotsuga menziesii
ACTCCTTCTTGATCATTCTTCTTCATCATCTTCTTCATCCATGAAATTATCATTTCTTATCCAAATGATAATATGGATAAGAGGTTCGTCAAGAATTGAGTTCTTCATATTCCTCATCGCTTGAGGGATCTTCTTTGAATGGTGAGAGCTTGATCTTCAATTTTCTCCCATCTTTCTTCTTCTCTTCTTATGAGACGAGCTTCTTCTTCTTCCCAGAGTCAACTGAAAGTAATCACTTCCTTTTGGCACACATTCCTCACATGAATGAATCCCATGATCATGGGAGGCCATTCTCTGCTTCTTCTTCTACCGTTTCAAGATTTTATGCATTCTGGATCTTCACATTCTTCAACTGTTTTCTCAAATCCATCTTCTGAATTATGTTCTTATCTTCAAATAGCTTGATCAAGGAATCAAACATCTTCGGTGTCTTTAGGGAAGACACTTGTGGTACAAGTTGATCCGTGATTGAATCAACAATGATCTTCTTGGCCTTGATCAAGTTCTTCTTGTGTAAGGTTTTGAGGCTCATCTCCCTCTAGAACTGGAACCCCTCTACTCATGTAGGTGTCCAATTCATTTTCTTCAGAGAGATCAAATACTTCCATTCTTGGAATTTTTCAACTTCACCAAGCTGATGTGATAGATCACTTTGAAATGAGAACCTCAAATGCAAATAGCAAAAGATTAGATCTTACCGATTTGAGGTGTCCGTCCTGCTTTCGGAGCTGGCTCATCTAGGGTTTGTCAGAGAAACCTTAATTTTCAAAACTTTGAATATTTCAGATTTTATTGGATAGAAATATATATCTCTTTAAATGGAGCTGTCCAATGTACTCCTTTTCTGAAAACAGTGGAGGGAAGCTCCCAGAACAGGAAGCCCTAGTTTTCCAATCTCTTCTGCAGAAATTCCTGTTACTGTTTCTGTTACATCTCCAAAATTACTACTCCTCCGTGTCTAAAATTTCTCATTGAGATAACCTCACATGTCCCTGATCCAACACCATGGTTTTCATCAGAATTTTTTTCACCAATTTGTATTTATGATCATTTTACCAAGGTGACCTATTACAGGACTGTTCAAAACAGTGAAGTTGTATGGCATGCCACATGTCACTGGTTCATCTTCAGGTTTGTAAATTTGGACCACAGAAAGTAAATTCCGTGCTCTTTTTGGAACATCTTCAGGAATTCCATTTGGACCTCTGTAGCCCACGCTACATCAATTCTCCCCAGGTGTCCTGTTTAGGGATGAATTCTGGAAGAGGGTGGAACCCTAATTTGGAGGGATCATATCTCCCAGAATATAGCAAATATGAGGCTGTATTTTGGACATAGTGTAAATTAGGATTATATATTATTCCTCTACAATTTTCAACTCCTGTTCCTTTTCCAATCTCAGGATATAGAGAATGTACCAAAATGTAGTAGTTTTAGTATTTAGGGTTTTTCCAGATCGGGGTCAAACTAGGGTTTGACTTTCCTGGAGTTTCACCCAACAAAATTTCTTGATCCAGGTATCTAAACTTCGATTTTGATGAGGAGAAAAATCCTATGCTGGGCTCACTCAAAAATTCTTCTTTTGTAGAAAGCCTTAATTTTCCGTACCAAAACTGAAAATGCTCAGAATCAAATTCTGCTTCGACAGAAAGATGCGCCCTTCAATGGAGAGTCAGTATAGCCTTCTTTTGCTGATCGATCATGGATAGAGACCCAAAAAATAAGAATCCCTAGATTCTCTAGCTGCACAATGTCTTCTTTTAGGGTGGCTCTGATACCATGTTAAATTTTCATATGCTAAGCTATATCATTAGTATTTCATTTTGATTTCATAACAAAAGCATATAAACAGGATCACTGAAAGATAGACAAGCACAACCATACAAAAGGAGAACACAAAGATTTATCCTGGGAAAACCCTAAAGGGAAAAACCCAGCAAAAGCTTCCTCAATATAGATGCCCCAAAAGATAAAAGATAAAACCAACAAGGAGATCAAAGCCTGATCCTCCTCCTTCTCCAGCTACTTCTCTTCTCCACTAATGCGCTACACAAGTGAGAGTGTGTGTGTCTCAAATGAGGAGCACCACACCTCTATTTATATTCATCCATTCACTTGAATTAACTCATTCGACATGTAGGCTTGATTTAATCATGTAGGCTCAAGTTACACATGTAGGCTCAAGTAACCACACTGGGGTGCTAATGACCCACCTTTACAAATAGAGGGGACAACCTCATGACTCTTATTAGTTCTTATGATTAGAAGCATCGGGGTACAAGATAATAAAAGTGGTTCTCCCGGTAGGACCATCGGGGACCACAAAATATACATATAGAATATTCTTCGAAGTTACAATATTTCAACAAATTAGCATCCAGGTTTTTTGGACCCTTTAAGATATTGACAAGAGTGGGTCCAGTGGCTTATCAACTAGCTTTGCCACCTAATCTTAGGATACACAATGTTTTCACATTTCTATTTTGAAAAAGTATATACATGATGCTACTCGTGTGATTGACTAGAATGTGATTCAGGTAGAACCAGAAGGAGATATTCTGGTGGAACCAGATTGTATTCTCGACAGGAGGGAAATTTTTCTTTGGAATCACACCATTGGATAGCTAAAGGTGGAGTGGAAACACCTCTGTCTAGATGAAGTGACCTGAGAATTGGAGAGCGATATGTGGGTGGCATATCCAACTCTGTTCTGAGAAGAATCAAAATAACTTAAGCAACATAGAGGACGTTGTTGAGCTTAAGGGGGGGGGGGTGTTTGTAACATACCCAAGACTTAAAAATAAATATTTATTATTTATTTTAGAAAAAAAAAATGTTAATTTTTTATTGTAAAGTGTATGACCAAGTGGGTCAAGGATGACTATAATTGAAGAATTATTTATTTTAATAATTAATTAAAGGAGACACCTATTCAGGGGATACTGTTAAATGAGTGTTCACTAACCCACTAGAAGGAAGGAGCAGTTGTAGAAGGCCGGTTGACAAGTGGCAGAACTAGCATTCATTTTCTAGTTGTTGTAGGAGCGTAATCCCTCAAAAAGTGGTAATGTTCCCTGAGAAGAGGAACTGAGTTGGTGTCTCATTAAATTCTAAAACTAACACAAAGACCTAGGAAATATTACATAAACCATCAAATTGAGAAGGAAGCTCACCACTTATTCTGATTTATGATAGAATATACTTTGTGACTGCGGCAAAATGAAAAGTTAGACACACAAAGAATTTGATGAGGGGATAACTAAAGTGAATTGATGATTTAAGTCTGGTACTGAGTGCTAAGCTGCAAAAGACTGTTGTGTGGCATAGATCTTTGTCTTAGTGGTTCATTGAACAAACTCAGGGGTCCTAAGCAAGTGATTTGGTTGCTTCAGGAAAAGGTTGGGTGGAACAGTCTCCCTTGGGTGTTAGTCCCTTTTCTACAACACATCCCAGTTCCAACTCTAAATATATACTATAACATTGTTTACTTATGTTTAAGTAAGATGTAAGTATTTAAAATAAGGTTTTAGCTAATTGGTATACATTCGATGATTATGTATTAAGTATCTGCATAGAAACCAATTGATATGGAAATGAAATTAAATTATCTCTTGTATTTTTCCTCTCACCGAGGTGGTGTACTCTAGTATAGGAAGATATGGAATTATGTCTGATTAGGAGTACCAGAATGACTGAATCTTTGTGTATATTCGATTATTGCGTAAACTAGAAATGATGTATTTGTATATTGTTCACAATCTACTAATAAATTTAGAAGACAAGTACTTAGTTATTTATATAAGTTATAGTATTTAATCCAAAAGATAAAATATTTACAAATAGCTACGGTTAGTAAACCAAACGTTCATTTCCAGAGTAAGTATAAGCATAGTTTTAGAACAACTAGGCTAGATTGTATAAAGGCATTTAAAGCCCAATTTTGTTAACCTTTACATTTTCGGAACCAGTAAAATTATCTACACAGAACGAAATTATTTTAACAATTTTGAAAGTATTATCTACAAACCCATGGCTTAGTTAAAGCTTACAATAACAAAGTTAGATAATCAAATCAATAACTATCTTAATCTCTCATAAATATATTTATATTTAATAAGAGATTTAGACAGAGCAAAGAATTTCTACTTCAGCTTAGATTTTAGTATAAGTAAGGTTTCATAGAATCATGATCATAACCTCATTTTAAAACCAAGAATGATATAACTATTAATGCATTATAATAATGATACATTAATTAAACTGTAACCAAATAAAGTCATGGATGCAAGTATTGTTTAACTAAATTCTATCTACATAGAAGATTCATGTAGGTCCTCATAGAAACATATAGTAAGTCTAAAAGAAAAAACAGTATAGGCCTTACGTCCATGTTTCCCAAATCTACTTGAGAAAATAAATATTTCACGGTCAAATCCATTTTTAAAATTTAACTACATACTAAACTATAAACAAGTATAATAACCCGCCAGTGTGAGATCTTACATTACGATTAGTAAACTATTGGAGGATGTAATAAAAAAAGGGTAAATCATGTTGAAAGCACTGTATCCATTATTTTATGTAAAGCAGGGCATATGCATAGAATACTTCACGGGTTTATACCATAATCCCACTTTCATTTTATCATGAAATAGTAAAGTAGTGCGAATAATACCACCAAGTAAGATATTACAACCTGGAATCATTATTACAGTTGATTTTAAAAAGTAATATATAAGCAAGATATAAATCCATCATGAGTTCAAATCTCATTAAAAATATTTTACAATATCTCCATTAATAACAAAGATTGAAAACTAAGTTCTCTTTCGTACCAAACAAAGCCAATACAATCAAACAATGAGTAGTCTTAAGAACGAAATCCAAATGCTTCTAGTTTGATTTACCATCGAAAATAACAAGACTGTGATCTAAATTGGATTTCTTTTCCCAAAACAAAATAGACGGAATGAAGGCTCACTGCCATGAATCTTAAGCACTACAAATAACTAAACCATGAATCCCTTACAGGGACAACCAAGTTGAAAGTCTGCATTTTATAAAAATAAAAGAAAAGCAATGAATGCATAAGATATAGAAGTATCATGTAGCTGTCCAAGTAAGGATTCTTATAAATTATGAACTTTACACAGTTGCCAGTTGGTGAAACAAACCAAGTTGCATTATTTAAACCCTTATTGGTACTTATTGCCTTAAACAAGTTTAGAACCAACAAAATTACTATAGAGTGGCATAGTCATATAAAGACTCCACAGTAATACAATACGATAGCAGTAAAGAAAATACATTATATACCAAGAAATGAATCACTTCCACATATCCAACACAATACGAAGTGGAAAACCCCAATGCTATGAACACACACCTCAAAAACCTAGTTTGGATCCACGTAAGGAATGACATGGATCTTACCCGTTTAAGAGAGGTCTTCTCGACGAAATATTGAAAAACTCTCATCACAGAGAATAACCATGTACCTGCAATCCACAAGATGGGATTTAAACTACCTTTTGTATCATTATGCAATTTAAAGAAAACCAAAAAGGTGATTACAGTTAACGGTTTACCTTCTTAATTTAAGAAATATCTAGTTAACACAACAATTGTAAAATCCATCAAGGAAAGCATAGACTGAAGGTGGTAAGGTCCAAGTCTGTTGGATCTCCCATTTTTTGTTTGCACACAATTGAGTAGCAGGGTCAAGTGACCGAAATCCCTTTGAGAAAATGAGGGAATGGTTAAACTCCTCCAGACCTCTATCAAAAATACCAGCACAATGTTCAAAGCACATTAAAACCTATAGGGTTTTACAGTACATAAGATTCCGACATCTAGAGTGTGGATCACTATCATATGGTCTGAGAATGGGTGAGTATATGACTCGTACCCTGCCTTTAGCCATCACATTTATGTCCACTAGTGTGTCAGTACCGAGGACAAGGGTTTATTCAAATAATGACTGTGTTTATAATATCATCACCCCCTTTCTATATAGTTCATATTACAACAAAACCTTACCAGCATTATTTTTATACCCCATCGTAAGGTTTATTTCTAGATAACTTTCACCATTGCAATACTTAGCATATCAATGTGTTGATGTGAGATACAACTTGTATTGTTAAAGAGTTGGCATTTAGTATAATGAGGATGGAACCATTATAATATATCAAAAAAAAATTACTTTAATTTATGGTTGTTAAACATTGAAGAATAAAAAGGGTTTAGGAACATAACCTTGACCAAACCTTAGTGTTGTTCGTCGTTTCTACTTATGGCATCTTAAACCTTAGTTGTCCTTTTTCTGTAGTGTCAAGGTACCTCAAAACCTATACATAAGTAAAATAGAGGAATCATGCATTAGTCATAATGACTAAGTAAGACCCTGATCCATCCCTTGTGCAGCTCAGGGTTAGAATTCAAACAACGCATGACGACAAACTGTATTAAGACAACAAGTTAAATTTTAGACGGTTTTTGTATGTCACAAAGAAATGTCATGTCGACTGACCACCTATTAAACAAGTTAATAATAACTTAAATACATGATGACGGTAACGCATGACAAGAAGAAGAGTGAGTATTGACATCTCTCTAAATATTGTATAGGAATGTCTAATATTATATGAAGTAAATAATTTTTTTTTATCTACAAAATTAAGGGATGTTACAGTTGCAATACCACTTTAAGAGACAAACCAAGAGAAGCATGGATCTGAAGGAAATGGGGTAGGGTTTCTTCTGTAGCGACAGGACTATAGGTGAAGGAGCAATGGAATATAGGCCCGAAGGTAGAAGGGACACACGAAGGTGCTATGAGGGTTAATGAATAACAACAACTCAGGAAGAAGGGCAAGGAGATTTATGATGGAATTTGGAATAGGTCCAAGGATGGGGGAATGGAGAAAAGGAGGAGAGAACAAGCTAGAAATGAGACAACCTGTGGGAGGGGTGAGCGGGTCCGAGGGAAGGTGAAGGCCCAAAGATGGGGTTGCGAATGGGTGATGAACCTTTAAGTGGGAAACAAGGAGGTAACAAAGGGAAGGATCCTGAGGATTATGGAGCATGCTGTAAGAAGGGAAGAGAGCAGCTTAGAGGGTTGTGAATTTAGAATGAGAGGCTAGGAGGGGGAAGTGAGAGTTATAGTGGGAGAAACAAGGTTTGTTGAGGTTCATGCGAAGGTAGGATATCAACTGTGAGTTGTGTGGAGAGGGTAACATGTGTGGAAGGGGAAGACTGTTACAAGGTAGCACTAGATGGGAGGCCACTGGAAACAATACTGTTGTATCAGCTCGTGTGGCTTAGGTCTTTTGGAGGGTAGAGAAAGGGCCAATGAAAGTGTGGCTAGGGCCTAGGGAGAGAAGCTACTATGGAAACGATGGTTTGGAGAGGTTTTAAACATAACCTAAATCAAGCTAAACTAACTAAAAATAATACTATAAACACTAACATGACTAAACCTAGATATATTTGTGAGATAAAATGGTGTGAGGACCTAGGGAAAACCCAGCACAAGCCCTACCTAACCTAGGGATTCTTAGGAAGAATGGTTATATTAGCGAGGGAGGATCCTAGGTCAAGCAACTAGCCTAGGAGAAATTAAGGAAAAACCCTAGGGAACCCTCATGAGGAGGAATACCCTTGTTTTGCTGAGGTGGCAGGAAGAAAGGTAATGGCCTATCCTAGGGAAAAGTGCAGCTCTAAGGCTACCACTGAGACTCGAACATGCAAAACCACCAACATCTAACAAAAAGGTAAGAAGCATGACCTCCTTGTGCTTGTGTTCCTCAAACAAATCGAAGCATCACCCAAAGCAGAGACTCACCAAAGAAGTATCAGAAAATAGCTTGCATCAAACATAACACTTCCTCAAAAGGAGCTCATTCATCTAGAGAAACTCTAAGGGTAAAACAAGTGCATAGTCATTTATCCCATACGTTCTTATTTTCAAATGAAAGTGAGGAGATATATTTATATAATCTCACACTCACTTTTACAAATAAAATCCAGACCGACATGCCTTAAAACAAGTAAATTTGTAATTATTAAATTTCAACTTAAAATTAAAAGAAAATAATAATAAAACATAGCCTACGGAAGGCTTCAGGTAGGCTACTTGGCATATTTGCATCCTCGGGTGCCAAAATACACTCAAATAAGTGAATCGTTCTGAATGAAATTCCAGAGTGATCTAGAGGGATGGTGTTATGCCCCATATAACCCTTAGAATTCTATAATATCCCTCAACGCCCTCTTTAAAGCATGAAAACGACCTGGCATGGAGGATGTCTTACTTTGAGGAAATAAGGCTAGGGAGAGTAAGGACCCACTTACTAAAGGACCAAGAGGGTGTACAAAGTGGATTCAAATGTCTCATAGTTGAACTAGAGGCCTCTAGAGTGCGCAAGCAGGAAATGGAGCCATGAGACCCATTGGTCAACTCATAGGGGCCCCGGACACCAACCCTGAGGTTAAAAACCTCTTTAAAGGGGATTCAACATTGTCATTAAGACATATTACCATTAAAGGAAGACCAAAGGATCCATCCATGACCACCATTGCTCAATAAAACCCCTCCTGGTCGAAAAAATGTCCCTCTCTCCCTGGGGTACACTTAAAGGTAGGATACATATAAGTGCATCCTAAGAGATTCTATAGGTTGTGTGATGAGGTGACTCTCCTTTATAAATATAAACCCTTGATTTTATCACTATTTTTCAAAGTGACCTCTCCTTTATCACTAGAAACCATGGTTATCCTAGTTGAAATCACCCACTCAAAAGGATTCTAAGATGTGAAAAATCAAGGTTTGCAAGAGAGTTGCTATTTTACAAATGTATAGAGTCAACCTATAACAAAGTGAACCATACAAAATTAGAGTAAAACCATACACACATAAACATATATTAAAAGGAGGATTAAGATAACCAATACATACAGAGGTATGCAACACATGGGCCCTTGGTTCTCAATCTCATTTGACAAACACAGGATTTAAGTGATCTCAACAAGGGACAAAGAGAGTTTCACCATTTTTTTTATTGTCCATTAACATCTTGGCTATCAAGACATATTGCAATACCTTTAAAATCCATCTAACTCTGCACCCCCTTCCCCACCCCCTTCCCCATTCCCTTGCCAATGCATATAACCTACTTCAATTAAAAAATGCCTCTACCCCTTTTTAATATAAAACAATATATTTTCTTGATTTTTCAAAATTTTATAAGCCCCTTTATGAATGAAGGTTATAAGAAGTGAATTCCATGTTATCTTAATGGACATTAATAACTGCCATCATCCTTACTAAGTATAATATGACTAATTAAATCACCATTAAATATAATGAATCAAAATATAATGAATTAAAATATAATGAATCAAAGTAGAAACTTAGTGTCAATTTGAAAATTAAATTATGATAAGTTTTTCCATCTAAAAAATTATATTGAATAAAAATGTTCTAAATATTCATAATTGATATTTCATTTTTTTTTAAATCAATATATTTACTATTTCTAAAAAAATATTAAAATACATTTTTACATGTCATTTAATTATATATTAAATTTCCCAAAATTATCACCCATATTCAATTTAAAATTGCCAAATTGAACTCACCCTATATAGATGACATATACATTCTTTGTAGCAACAATTTACCTCACACCAGGGATGGAATTTGACAGGTAAATGCCCGTCATGGGTCAATTTACCCGTCAAATATAGCTAAGATTTTACGGAGATCATCAAAATCTGGCTTAGAATACAAAAAACGTTTCAGATTTTGACTGTTACCAGAAATTTTGACGGGTGTCCATCATTTGAAATTCCTACTCTATCTCACACTATATAGATGATAGATACATTCTTTGTAAGATACATTCTTCGTAACAACAAAGACAAACTAAAATGGAAAATCGTATACAAACATGTCGAGACTAACGACCGATGTCAAAGCTAAAATGTGTCAAATATCTTTAAAAAGAAATATATGTCATCAAAATGACATTATCTGAATTTGTGAACAAACATAAAAGTAGTATTCATAATTGATACTTAAATATGAGTGTAGATCCAAATCTTAGGCTCTATCAAATGTAGAGAGGGATCAAATATAATATTTTAATTATTAATATTTAATATTATTTATGGCCAACATACAATATTTTTTATTATATTTTATTTTGTGAAGAACGAACGTTATTTTGATTTTTATTATTTTGTTACTAACAAAAGTTACTCAACAAACGTTACAAGATATCCCTCATATTAGGTTATTTTTTACCCGACATAATATGGACAAACGTTACATTCACAAATATTACAAGATCTCCCTCAGAATGACATTATCCTAATTTGTGAACAAACACAAAGTATTCATAATTGATACTTAAATATTAATATTGTTTTGAAAAAGACTTGAATCAATATAATTTAAATAATAAAATAATTATAAGTCTTGAATGGCAAGTGATGAGATGAGAAGGCTTGTATCAATATGAAAATCTGAGTTTAAAAACCATGAGTGAAAATGATTTAAATATGTTTTTCAAATATAAAACTATTTAAAAATATATTATAATATTTTTTTCTTTTTATTATGTTTTTAAATAAAAATAAAAAATAATTTTAAATATAAAAATATATTATAATATTTTTTCTTTTATTATATTTTTAAATAAAAAATAAGGGATTGCGAAGCTTCACATAAAAGAATCCTATGATTGGCAGTCTATGGAAAAGGACTAGGTCAGATCCTGCAAGGGCTCCACTGCGGACAAGGAGGGCATAATCAAGGGCATCCATGAAGAGTGAAGGGTGAAGGAGGGTTTTTTTAATTTTTTATCTCTTACCTGGTGGTAAATTCTATCGCAATCAACATGGATTTCGGTAGAAGATTACTCGCAGAAGATGAGATGGTGGACTACACGGAGGATCTGTGGCAAGGGGTATCAGTTTTTTTGTCTCCAAAAATCACTGAAATACCGTCTCCGACATCGTTTTAGGACAGACTGGAGAGGCTTCCAGCTAGGAGTGGAATTATGGTTTCGAACACACCACCATTTGCTGAGGAAGGGGGGATAGGACTCTTCACAGTAAGGCCATTAAACCCCTCCTTAGGAGGAGCACCATATACTCTCTTCCCCTCTGGTATAGCTCTGCAAACCATCGATGCAGTAATCCCCCACAACGAAATTTTCCAACCATGTCAAACACAGCAGGACAACGAGTTTCATAGGGAGATAGATTCTTTCCTTGAACAACCCTCCTCCGCAGTGGAACCTGAAGCGCAGATCCTAGGGCTGCAGAGAGGGTCCCCAACCGGGTTATCACCATACCAAAGCAAGGAAGGAGAGGGGGACAGAAGCTCAGAAGACACCATACCAGGTACCAAAAAATGGAAAAACCGTTGCTTAAATCCTTCCAACGGCTCAGTGAACTTGGTCTGTGGAGTTGATATATCCATGGAAAAATCCAAAGAAATGGATGGGTTGGCTCTAGTGGGAAAAATAAGAGGCTGAAACCATTCGCAAGGGAAAATGGATGAATGGGTCCAGAAAAATTGGGTGGGTTTTCGAGGAAAAGATCCCGAAATCACTCCATTAGCAAAAGGATGGTTTGGCTTCCATTTTGAATGTAAGAAGGATGCAGATTATGTCCTTGGAAAAATCTGGAACTATGGAACAAACCCTTTCTAGCTGAAAATATGGACACCTCTTTTCGACACAGACACAGAAAGGCTAGACATGATTCCAGTCTGGGTTTGGATTCCAGGATTGCCATGGGAATTTCGGAACCCGGCCTCATTCAATGACATTGGATGGGCGCTAGGAAGTTTCATTGAGGAAAAACTCTCCTTCCAGAAAACAAGATTATGGAAGGTAGCAAGAATATTGGTCACCTTGAACATTGGAACCAGTCTCCTGGATCACATAAATTTAATCTGTGAAACCAAAACAAGGAAGCAGTTGTTGGATTACGAGGGGATTCCTTTCAGATACCACAAGTGGCATGAAATGTGACATCTAGCAAAAACCTTCCCTAACTACGTGCCCTCAAATTTGGGCAAGAAGAAATGCTCCAAACGGGGAGCAGAGGAACCAAGACCAAAGGACACAGCGGTGGATCAAGGCCTAACGGAGGAACAACATGCCTCATAAATTCTAGGACAATTGCGGGATCAAACCCAGGACATAGTTGCAGAAGAAGCCGTGGGATCTCAATCGGCAAATCAGATGGAGCAACACACTGATCCACCGATCTCATCGAGTATGAATCCTACTTCGCTAAGCAAACATTTACATGTTTTATCATTAAATGAGAATTCAAATTTGATCTCCCCCTCTCTAGCCAGAACCTTCATGAACCCAACCCAAACTCACTCCCCTTCTCCTTCACCCTTGACTCCTTCCTCGATAGACCCTCCACCATCCACAAAACCTGACCATTCTAGCTCCCCCACCTCTATTTGCCTCCATCTTAGGTCAAGAGATATACCAGCTTTAATAAAACAAAAAATACCTCCCAAAGGTCTTGGAGAAAACTCCATCATCCCATCTAAAGGAAGGGGAAGAGGAAGACCTTCCCATCTATCTGAGGCACAGAATAAGGCCCTCAGGGATCAAGAAAGCGGAAAACAAAAAACTCTCTTTGGGGCACTTAGAGCAATGCATGCCCCAGATGGGGTCCCAGAATGAAAATCCTCTCCATCAACTGTAGGGGTCTGGAAAGCACCCAGAAATTTTTTTTCCCTAAATAAGATGCTCTAAGTCCAAACACCATAAGTAATCCTTCTTCAAGAAACCATGGGGTCAAAACTAGAAGTAGAAAACTTTTTAACCTCAATTGCACCACATTACACTTTCACACAAAGTGCAGGAGGATTAGCATTAGGATGGAAAAAATACTATATCCAATGCACAAACACCTGGGGGTCCTTCCTAGGGCTAGGGGCTCAGGTATGCTGGGAGGAGACAAACCTAACCCTAACAATATTAAACATCTATGGGACTTATGCCAACAGAACGGAATTCTGGGACTCCTTCAGAAACTCTAGGCTAATAAAAGAAAGGAATTTGATCATAGAAGGGGATTTAAACTTTACCATGGGGGCACATGAAATTTGGTGGCAAAGGCGAGAGTAGACCCCTTAGCCCCATACTTCAACAACATTTTGATGGAGTCAAAACTGATAGACCTAGATCCTCAGTTTTTAAAACCAACTTGGACAAATAGGCGGGTGGGAGAAGAAAGAATTGCGAAGTGGCTGGACAGATTTCTGATTTATGAAGATCTACTAGAGGGGGACTTTATGTTCAAACGAAAGGTGGACTCTGGAGCAGAATCTTATCACTTACCCATCTGTCCGGAAATCAAGAATCCAGCCAACCCCTTCAAAATTTTCTCATCCTGGCTAAAAAATGAAGAGGTAGTTCAAATCATTCAATCAAATTGGATGCCTTACCAAGCAGAAAATGGCACAAGGGCTGCTATCCATTTTACTCAAAACATTCTCATAATCAAAAAGCTCCTCAAAGACTGGGCTGCAAAAAAGAAAGCTCAGGAAGACCAAGAAATCACCCAAATTGAGGAAAACTACTCCAAAATAAATATGGAGGGGTTTTTCTCACACATGAAAACAAGGAGAAACTCTATTCATTGGAGGCATCCTAAAAAACAAAAATCCTAAAGGAAATATAGGAGGTTTTGAGGATAAAAAGCAGAGCAATATGGATGGAATGCAGTGATGATAACACAAAATTATTCCAGGATTTTGCAAAAGGCAGGAAACAACAAAACACCATCTAGGAGCTAAAAAAAGAAAACAATGAGACAACAACAACTTTTGAGGATCTAGTATAAACAGGGAAGGCTTATTTTGAAAACATATTCAAAGAAAATCAACAAGCAACCATTGTTGAATTAATCTAAATATCACAATTTTTCCAGAGAGCATCAGTGAGGAAGATAATCTAGAGTTAATGGAAGATTTTAGAGTAGGAACTGAAAGCAACCCTCAGCAGCTTTCAAAAGGACAAAAGTCCAGGACCTAACGGATGGACAGTGGAATTTTTCCTGGCTAGGTATGATATTGTTGGCCCAGACCTTCTGTAGTTAGTCGAAGAAACAAGGGTAAATGGCATCCTCCATCTCCCCCTAAACTCAACCTTCCTAGCCCTAATTCCAAAAAAGGATAATCCAAAAAACTTGGACGACTATAGGCCTATCTCCCTATGCAACATCACTTATAAGGTAGTCACCAAGATAATTGCGCAAAGATTCAGGAAGGTAATCGCAAAACTCATCTCATTGGAAAAGTTTGGCTTTCTTGAGGACGGACAAATTCATGAAGCTATTGAGGTTGCTCAGGAGTGCCTTCATAGTGCAAAGATAAAAAAAGAAATTGGGGCAGTTCTTAAAATTGATCTCTCCAAGGCCTTCGACAGAGTAAGCTGGATCTACCTAAGGCTGCTACTCACACATCTAGGTTTCAATTATTCCTTTATCAAATGGATTTTTTCTTGTATCACAACTGCCTCCTTTGTAGTTCTCATCAATGGAGTAGCATCTCACTTCTTCCACTATGAAAGAGGCTTAAGACAGGGCTTCCCTCTTTCTCCTATGCTTTTCTTACTAGTTGCAGAAGGTCTAAGTAGAGCACTTATAGATGCAAAAAGGAGAGGCATTTTGAAAGGAATCAAGATAGCCACAAACCTAAGCATAACACACCTTTTGTTCGTAGATGATATTCTCATTTTCTGCAATCCATCAATTAGGGAAGCAGAAAGATTAGAAATCCTGAATTTGTTTTGTAAAGCTACAGGTATGCAAATAAAACTCCAGAAATCTTCAATCACAACACTCAATCTGGAAGAGGAAGCTATGAGGTCTTTTCATGATATTTTCCCATACCAGTAGTTCTACTTGAATGATGGAATTAAATGCCTAGGATTTAGACTCAAACCAAACTGTTACAAGAAAGAAGACTGGAACTGGCTGCTAGCAAAATTAGAAATAAGAGTGAACAACTAGTGCAACAGATGGCTTTCAAGGCTCAGAAGGATAGTATTGATGAAATCAGTCCTCGAAGAAATTCCAGTATATTGGATGGCACTGGCATGGATCCCCAAGTCAATTCTGAAGAAGACAAATAGAATTTGCACAACTTTCCTATGGACACGAAAGAAAGAGCAAAAATTTCTCCCTTGGGTAAAATGGGCCCAAATTGCAAAACCAAAATCATTGGGAGGATGGGGTATAAAAAATATCTTTTTCTTTGCAAAGGCACTAGCTGCAAAAGTAGGATGGTGACTCATTTCAACCTAAAGCTTATGGACAGAAGTCATCATCCAGAAATACATATCACCAACTCCTCTTCTAGATTGGATCAGAGACATGGGCAACACAAGCCTTCCAAATGGCTCAATTTTTTGGAAAGTGTTATGCAAAGCTTTTCCACTCATCTCAAGAGGGATAGTTTGGAAAATAGGGGATGGTACAAAAGTTAGAATTGGTGCAGATCCATGGCCAGGATGCTCACAAAATCACTTACTTCCATTGCAACTAATACAGATGATTCACCAAAATGGGTTTTTTCACCTGAATCAAATAACAAACTCTAACTCAACAACTCTTTGGCATCAAGGATGGAAGAAAAGTCAGGATATAGAACTACCAGATCAATGGTGTAGGAGAAGGGATCAATACATTCTTTCCCTACACTCCTCACATATTCAGATAGCTGACAAAGCAAATGAGCTGATCTGGGAGCATGCACAACATGGACAGTACACACCTAAAACTGGATATCAACAACTCTGCTTACATCAATGTCAGGAAAATCAGAAGTTGTGGTAGGTAGGTATTTGGAAGCTCAAATTCCCATTGAAGGAAAAAATCTTCACATGCTGCAATCTTGCAAATAAAATCCCCGCCTAGGCCATCCCCAGAAAAGACAAATTGCAGGACCTGGTTGGTGTAGTCTTTGCAAAGACAACGAGGAAAGCACAAATCAACTATTCCTAAATTTTAATTTCTCCAAGCAAATTTGGGAGCAGTCACAACATCTCACATCCTCCAGTTCAAAATGGGAAGGCCCCACATTGGAAGATGCATGGAAAAGCTGTTCCACTTCTCCCCAAACTACTCAAATAAGAGCCCTTCCACTTCTCCACATGTGGGGAATTTGGCTATCCAGAAATAAATTTATCTTCCATGAAGAAGCCAACTCTCCAGAAAAATTATCACGGCAAGGACTAGATATCCTTTCTTACTTCCCTCAAACAAAAAATATCCCCATTCCAAGAATCATCATTCTTGAACAGCTGGACAAAAATACCCCTTGGGCTTATTTTGATGGTGCTTCTCAAGACTCAAACTGTGGGGGTGGAGCCACTCTATTCCTAAATCAACACCACCATTTCCAAATATCTATGGGGCTGGGAATTGGAACAAACAATTATGCTGAACTCATGGCTTTGAAGCTTCTCCTATGCCTCGCAATTGAAAGAAACTGCAGAAATTTACAAATTTTTGGTGACTCACTGGTTGTAATAAACTGGATCAATAAAACTCATAGATGCAGAAACACCTCGCTAGATGCACTTGTTGAAGAAGTTAGGAGACTTCTTGCAAATTTTGATTTTCTTTCGCTCAAACATGTCTACAAGGAGCGAAACATGGAAGCAGACAGACTTTCAAAGGGAGGAATAAGCTTGGCATGGGGAACATGGAAAATCATAGAAAAAAAGGAGACAGAGGTATATGAGTATTATCATAGGCCATTTTTTGATCTACCACAATAGAAAGATATTTTTTATAGTTCAATTACAAAATCTAACAGGACTTTTGGTTTAAACAAGAAGTCTGCAGCGCATCTCCTACAGTTTTTCTCCTGACAGGAGGCAACAAGTTGCAAACAATCTTCTGTCACGACACCCACAGCAAACAAACAAACATCACCTGCTACAGTTTTTCTTGAGCACACAAAAGGAAAAATACAGTCTTTTCCGGCAGGAAGCTCCCCATGGAGAAATTTTGCAAAAACAACTCAGCATTTTCTCTTTTGTTCTGATATGTACAAAAGAAGGAAAAACATTTGAAATGATGTGATCTTCATGATGTAACCTCTGCGTGAAGCAGGAACAATACATACTTTTGTATGTAGCTTTTGATTAATACAATCAGCTTTTTTTCTAAAGGAAAAAAAATAAAAAATAAAAATTAATGTATAATATGTGTATTAAATCATGTCAATTCAAATTGGCTTCAATTTCAATTATATTTTAATACTATTAAATTTTTAAAATTAAATCTGAATTTCAAATTTTAGATAAAGCAAATTATTATTATTTTTCAAATAAAAAATAAGCTTAGTTAAAAAAAATTATCAAATTATAATAATATTTTATTTCTTATTTCATAATAAATAAAAATGTTTAAATATCAATAATATTTTTTTTTAAATTATAATGAATATTTTATTTCTTATTTCATAATAAATAAAAATATTTAAATATCACTAATAAATTAATACAAAATTATCAATAGTACAACTTTTTAATTTGAATTATTATAATTTAAATAGCAAAATTTAATTTTTATATAGATAGGTGTTTAGATATCATCTCAGATTATGGACTTTCTTGAGTAAATCAACAAGACAAGTGTATAACCCAGATTCATTTCATGGTCATAGTATTTTGTTATGTTTAAATGCATCTTGATTAAAATTTAAATAAGCTTTAGTTAATAGGTGATTAAAGAAAGGTGTAGCAATTTGTTTTTTGCTTTTTACATATCAATTTTTATTTCTATTTTATTAAATAGTATTTGTTTTATGCTTATATTAATTAGTTTACTGTTTATTACACCTAAGAAGTGCATTCTACAGCTGCTTTTGGGAGAGATGTGTAACTCCTTCTGCGCTCAAAAGTTTTCACCTTGAGAGATTTGATACCATAAATGGATAACTATAATAATCTGATATAGATAATGAATTCATAGGATATTAAAGAATATCCCTAATTTCACTAAATATTGGAAAATACTTCCTAAAATTGTATTGTTGAACCCCCTCACAATATGGACTTCCTTGAGTGAATCAACAAGACAAGTGTACAACCTAGATTCATTTCATGGTAATAGTATCTTGTTATGCTTAAATGCATCTTGATTAAAATTAAATAAGTTTTAGTTAAGTGGTGATTAAAGAAAGGTGTAGCAATTTGTTTTTTGCTTTTTACATATCATTTTTGTTATTAAATAGTATTTGTTTTATGCTTATATTAATTAGTTTAATGTTTATGTTATACTATAAATGGATAACTATAATAATGTGGTATGGATAATGAATAGGATATTAAAGAATATCCCTAATTTCACTAAATATTGGAAAATACTTCCTAAAATTGTATTGTTGAACCCTCCTCACAATAAACAGAAAACCCCTAGTTTCACCAGGTATTGTACGTATCAATTTTATCAACCCATTTTTAACACCTCCTTTATATAATATTGTAAAGTTGTAACAACAAGTGCCCTAACTCACCTCAGTATAAGAAAACAACATGATAAATAAAATACAGTATAATGCTAGTAATGATCCCAGCAGATGATAAATAAAATATAGTATAATGCTAGTAATGATCCCAGCACGATTGCAAGGGCAACTGATTCATTTGTAGCCTTGAATAGTGGAAGACCCAACCAAATAGTAATGGGAAAAGAAAAACACGTAAAAGGAAAATAGGTCAAGAGATCAATATAACAAATAATGTAAAATACTGATAGTCTCATAGTTAGTGCAATGCTTAGAAAACATGAGAATAACACATGTTTCCCACCAAACCTGCTAATCTACCAACTTTATATCATGTAACTACACATATAGCCATAGAGAGCTCATGTTTTCTATAAGCTTAATAAATTAAACTCCATAAAATATTTTTAATAATGTTAATAAATGCTTTCTATTCTTTTTTAAAAGCTAATTGTATGCAATTTTTAATACATGCATAGTAATATATGGTAAAATAGCACTTATTGTTTGGATAAATTATGTGCAGATATCTTCTTATGCTTAAAGTATTCCAAGTTTAGTGAACACATATTCTTCCACAACAAATGAATATCATTTCTATATCTATACAAGATCCAAAATTAGTCGAAAATTAGAGAAGATTCTCTTCATTTCCTATTTAAAATCTTAAAATAAATTAAATGACACTCCCATTAAAATTTAACATTGGTTTTCTAAAAGGTTATTGATTTTTCTTGGGTCTAGAAGTATTCTATTTTTGAATATTTGTAATTTTATTTATTTGGGAAGAGGCTTATGTATGAAACTAAGACAAAATCCCCCAATTTATTTTTTGTATATGATCCAATGATCTAATCAAATTCTTTTGTAATTTTTAAGATGGAGTCACTGGAGTTAGATTTCAATTGGAATTACGATTTCAATCAATACTATTATAATATGATTAATGTAATGATATGGATATTTTCATTTAAAAACTACTTAATAAAAAAAATCATAAACATAATGATAATATTATAGAAAATTGATTTCAAATTAAATATTGTACTTTAAAATGTTTTCATATACAACAATTATATATATATATATATATATATATATAGCTCAGTGGGATAGCTCAAGTGGTTAAGTGTTGTAAGTTGTGAGTAGAATATCTCGGGGTCAAATCCCTGGGTGGCTATACATTGGTATAAACGGGTCGCACTTGATGTCCTCGTCGGGTTAGCTCCGTAATTAGAACGAACTGCCCCGCTGTGGGGTTTGTGAACCACATTTTATATATATATATATAATATTATAAAAATATTATTTTAAATTAAATATTTTAATATACAACAATTTTATGTGAGGCCAAAATGTCATTTTTCTTGTAATGCAGGGACGTGTTTGCATTCAACAATGGAGGCATTCAACATGTCTCTATGGGATGCCTCCAAATATATGAAGAATATATATATATATTGCCTGAGAAAAAAAACTTGTATTCATTGAATAAACGTGAACTGCTTTTTTGAGCTTACATAAAATCATGCCTCTCAGGCTGCTTACATACATAAGAAAATATTGTTGTTCTTATGAGCTTACAAAAACCTTCCATCATCCTAATATCTGCATATGTTTTGTATTATTTTGAACAAGTATTTTTCATATACATTCAGTGTCTGTCCTCCTGTGGATCTGGAAAAAAAAATTAGATTGTTAATTAGGACAGAGAATTTTTCCCATTTGAAAGCTCCTCTATCTCGATCACCCTTGGTTGAATTCCTATTAAACCTTGTTTGGATAGAGTATCCGCTTCTATATTCAGCTCTCTCTCTCTCTCTCTCTCTCT
>LPNX010329532.1:0-12397 GCA_001517045.1 Pseudotsuga menziesii
CTTCAATGGAGAAACCCTTCAAATTGCATACAGCATAAATCTAAAACGATTGTATGTATCCAAGCTTTACATCTGGATCAATAAAACACAAAAATACACAATCGTATATCATCCATCGCATACAAATTAAGAGAGGTCACGATTCAAATATTTTCTATATTTATAAATAAAAACTAAAGAAACCACAACCTTTCATCCATTTATCAATTCCCGTCATTGAAGTACATGCAGACCATAAAGAGGGGTCATGATTCATCAAATCACTACAGAATAAGACAAGATTTGAAATGTAAAACACAAATCCAATTCACATTCAACGTAGGCAAGGTTCAGAGATTAGTTCTAAGAGGTAAATCACAAAAAAAATCAGAGTTAAAAATCCCATTCGTGGGCGAGCAAAAGAGACTAGATCCAATATACGGATCTAATTGTGATTGCAACAAAATTAGAGTTACAGATCCAAATGTTAAACACCTAGGATATATCTACTCAGGCTTGGAACAACTGATACTAATTAAACTCATAATCATAACAGTAAAAAAGAAGATATGTAATCGTGCACACAGATATCTCAATGCATATTTAAAGGACAGGCGCGATAAAACCTATATTGCAAGTCGTCAATGCAAACATAGGAAACCGATATTTTTAAATCCAATAAACAAATTTTAAAAAATAGATTGCATGCATCCACAACTTCTAAAATGTAAATTGCAGGCATCCAAGGTTGAAACGCAGGAATCCAATGTTTTAAATCCAATAAAGAACTTTTAAAAAGTGGATCGCAGGCATCCCAGGTTGAAACGTAGACATCCAAGGTTTTGAATACAATACACAACTTCTAAAATGTAAATCACAGGATCCAAGGTTGAAATGAAAGCATCCAAGGTTGAAACCCAGACATCCAAAGTTTTAAATCCATTACACAACTTCTAAATTGTAAATCACAGGCATCCAAAGTTGAAACACAGGCATCAAAGTGTGATCCACAATATATTTCTTAAAAGAATCTCAGGCATCAAACATTAATCTCATATTCGTATCCAAATATATATAAAAAAGGAATCACGGGTAGCCAATTGAGATCCACATATATTTCTTTAAAGAACCCCAGATAGTCGAATCGATTTATATCAACATCAACACAACGCATGCAAGGAAAGTCAACGCACCCTTCATTCCAAATACAAGATGTGGTTATTAATAAAATATATAAAGTTTATCCCCAACGCAAACAAGAAATGAAAATTATGAAACATACCTGTGTGTTCATTAAACAAATCAAATGCATACCAAAACAAGGGTTACAATCATGCTCTGATTCCAAAGATAAGGTCCCCTTCGTGAAAGTAGACTCGGGCTAGGAAGTCCACCCAACCGAGGTTTAGGAAAGGAAACACTTTTTCCCCAAATTTTCTGTAACCAAGATGTGCCTCTAAGAAAAAATTGTTAACACTTAAATAGGAATCCTTTTGTTTTTCAAAGGAGACAAGTGGTGGTAGCTAACTTCCATGTTTTCAATCAAGGCGAAAAATTTCCTTTTTTAGAGGGAAATCTATTAAAAGCACAAAGACACATGTGGTGCAGTGGTTTAGACGTTTTGTTATTTTCCATTTCGCGTACAATTGTATATAAGTAGCTCGAAATCTACTTCTCTTTGTTTACAAAGAGTAATCCTTTCTTTTATTAATAATAACTAATAAAACCCATTTTATCCATATATAAGTATATATTATATATATACACTATCTTTGTGTGTTGTTTGTGTGTTTTCCACTTATAATAAGAATGTATATTTGTTTAAAAGTCTACTTCAAATAGGAAAATATTAAATGCCTCCATGGGGTCGCTCTTCCAGGAGAATCAGTTATATATATATATATATATATATATATATATATATATATATAGTTACCTATATGCGTAAGTAGATGTTTTTGTTTTAGAAAAATCAACGACTCAGCACTTAACATTTCCCTTTTGAGCACCTGCATCCGTAGGCTAAATCATTTAAAGGTACTTAATTTGTCTTTACGACTCACATGTACCAAGTTGACATCTAGTTTCTGTCAAACGGATCACATTACTTCACTAGCTCTTTGCCTCTCCCCTAGTGGATTCGTCCCCAAACATCGTTTAAGTTGTGCAAATCTTTCAGCCTCCTATCATCATCAATTTCATCCACAATTTGATGAACTTAGGATTAGCACTTACAATGCTTTTTACTTACACTTCGTGTTTTTTTCTAGCCTCATACTAAGGGTATTTTACATCCTTTCCCCCTTAGAATTAACATCATCGTCAATGTTACATGTTTTTCAAGCTTTGTCTTCATTTCCCTCTAGGTTCTCATTACTTTCTTCTGCATCCTTTGCAATGTATTTCAACTTTGTTGTTCTCTAACCCGTTCTCTGTAAGATATCACAAAGTCTGCCTAGAATATCATCATATTCATACATACTTCTAATTTCAACAGAATAATGCATAAGTAAAAAAATGTTTTACTCGACCTCTTTAGAGTTTCACTCTTATGTAAATTCTTCATACAACAATCCTTTTAGCTCGACTTTCCATACACATTCGTAATCCTTTAACAAGATTACATCAATTGTTTTAGGCCACCAACCTCTCCATGTCTACTATGATCAAACATCAACAGTATATGCATAAATCAAAATGCAACACTATTTTATTTCATGATTCACAATGGTTCCAATATTCCTATTTATTCTATTTACCAATAGATAAACACATTACCTTATAGGAATGAATTTACTCACAGTGCATATACCTTTTACAAGTATTATTCTTTGTAAGTGCCTTTCAGGTTTCTCTTGGATGACCTCCATCCAAGATACATAGTGCTAACAGTAATCTAAGTACTAAATTAAGCTACCCAACATGAGGACGATACCCCTCCTCGAGCATATATCATACCTGTGTTATTCAGGGTGCTTCACCAAGCTCAATCCCTTCCTTTCTCAGACATCATGATACCTGGAGGTTCTTCACGGAGCCCCTACTCTTGTGACAGTCCTCTTACAGCATAAATGCATGCGGAAAGAAGTCTAACTCTTACACTTGGGTGTCCACATAGGATGCATACTAGTGCTTAACTGGTCGAGGGGAAAGATGTACCTCCTATACAAATGTGTACCTCCTGTACAAACATGTACCTCCTGTACATTCTTCTTTTTATTTTCACATGCACCAAATGTCCCTCATATCACTAGGTTGCTTGTAGTCATGGAACTTTGTTTCCCATCGCTCCCTATATTATTGCCATAACCAAGTCATTAATGCTTCCAATTGTCCATGAATAATTAGTCACAATATCCAATTGTATAACAATCGATAGTTCATGTAACAGTTCCCACCGATGAACAATTCCAATCAACTTTCTATGACATATGGGCACATGTAATCGATATCTTGCCTAATTATAATTCACAAGTGCATATAATGATTTCAATAAATCCATGTGGAAATCGAACCCAGTGATAGATTAATTTTACTCACAACAATTAACAATTGATCATGCAAAATCACTCACAAAAGAGACTGAAATTGGAGCTGAACACTAAACTGTATTAACTCAGTGTACAATAGCCAACCCTATAACATAATAGGTTGTTGTATTAAATAATTACATAAGGGATTCGAATGCATGAGGATCAATTCAAATCTAGTCAAAAGTAGGCTTACCAAAAATAAGCAAATCCCCCATAGGTGCAAAAAGCTGATCCCAAATAAGTCATGGAGCTCATGAATTGGAAAAAGTGCTTAGGCAAGCTAAAGAGTGATGGAATGAAAAATCATACATGCTTTTCCAAGGAGAAAAGAGTGGAGGATGTAGAGGACAAAAAACTAGTTCACCTCACCTAGTCAAACTTTTCCAATTTCCTTAAAGCACTGAAAAAGCAGGCAATAAAGCAAAAAAAGCAGAAGGGCGCCTAGGAGGCCAGGAATAAAGTAGAATTGATTCCTTGAGGTTTCCCAAGTGCTACATGGGTCAAATTAGGCAAGTTGGACCACTATGGATAGGTAATTGACAACTTACATAAGGTGGGACACATGAACTAGGCAAATAAGACAAAAATAATTAAATTAATGTCTAAGGTGGTAAACTATGGGTTGATTATTCTAACATCCCCCCTTAAGCCTGAATTATGAGTAATATATCAGAAAAATATAGGGCCTAGAAACAAGGCTTAGTCACCTTTTACATACTGCATGTCCATACAACCAAGGAAAGAGGCAAAAAAACACATGGGGAAATCCTCCCTTAAACATGGACTGTAAAACAAAATTTGGAAATCTTGTCTTCACTCATGCTTCACAGCATGATCAGCAATCCCCAGCAGTGATTTGAGATTGCTGAAGGTCTTCTCACAAAATGCTTTGGTGAAGATATCGGCTACTTGTTCTGAAGATGAACAAAAGAGTAGGTGAATGGTGCCATCATGCAGAAGCTCTCTGATGTAGTGCATATGGATCTCAATGTGTTTGGTTCTCTGCTTCTGAACTGGATATTTGCAAATTCAAATGGTACTCTGGTTATCATAGTGGATGGCAGTTGAGTACTCTGATTCGAAGCCACACTCTCCAAGTAATCCCTGCAACCATAAACATTGAGTTGCTGCATTAACAACTCCTCTGTACTCTGCTTCTGTAGATGAGAGTGCAATGGCACTCTGTTTCTTGCTTGACCAGCTGATTGGCCCTTTTTCAAGAATGAACACATATCCTGATGTGGGCTTTCTGTCTGTGCTATCACCTGCCCAATCACTATTAGTAAATCCAATCAAATCAAGATCAGATTTTGCTTTGTAGAAGATCCCATGTGTCCTTGTTCCCTGAACAAAGTTAAGGATCCTTTTGGCTACTTTCCAATGGGTCTCATGAGGCTGATCCATGTATCTAGAAGCCACACTTACTGCATAAGAAATATCAGGTCTAGTATGTGTCAGATACAACAAACATCCTATCAATTGCCTATACAATGTATTGTTTACCATGGGTGAAGAATCAGCTTCTTCCAGCTTCACTCCTGAAAGGAAAGGAGTTTTGCTTTCTTTGCAATCCTTCATTCTGAATTTGTTCAGCAAATCCAAGGCATACTTGGACTGGTGCACCTTCATTCCAGCTTTGGTTTGAGCAATCTCAAGCCCCAAAAATTGACTTAAGAGCCCCAAATCTATCATGGAGAAGGCTTGGTTCATTGCAACCTTCAAGGAAGCAATCTCATCCTTTGAGCTTCCTATAATGAGGAGGTCATCAACATATAACACAATGATCATTAATGAACCATTAATTAACTTCAAATAGACATTTGGATCTGATTTGCACCGAACAAAATTCAGTGATAGCAAGAAGCTATCAATCTTGGCATACCAAGCCCTGGGGCCTTGCTTTAGCCCATACAATGACTTTCTCAACCTGGACACAAGAGAATGGTTAGTAGCAAATCCTTGAGGCTGCTGCATATATATCTCTTCAGTTAGATCTCCATTCAGGAAGGCACATTTTACATCCATGTGATGTACCTCCCATTGCTTTGAGGCTGCAATGGCTAGGGCTAGCCTGATGGAATCCATCTTTGCCACTGGTGCAAAGGTCTCATTGTAATCTATCCCATGAACCTGTGAGTATCCCTTGGCTAACAATCTGGCCTTGTACTTTAGTGGTGAACCATCAACAGCAAATTTGGTCTTATAGACCCACTTACACTGAACTAACTTCCTCCCTAGGGGAAGATCCACTAGCTCCCATGTGTTGCTCTTTTGGAGTGAGCTGAACTCTTCCTTCATGGTAGCTTGCCATCTTGGATCTCTTGCTGATTCTTCATATGTTTGAGGATTATATTCCACCATAAAATATCATTTTTCAACAAACATAGGATCCTTCATGCATAGACCACTCTCAAATTGAGATCTAGTCCTCCTTGGGCCATTGGGATCCCCAGCTAGCTCTCCTGCTGCATGTAGTGTCTTGGATGCCCATTTTGGCCTTGTAGGGATGTTAGGGTCTGCAATAAACTCATCTCCATAAGACATATCAGAATCAGCATGTTCAACAAACTCTTCACTTACTTTCAGAGGTTCAGGTGGTGAAGAGGCTTCTCCAACTTCCACTGCTGCAAGGGGTTCTTCTTGAAACTTAACACACCTTTCGATGAAGGATTTGTTTGTGCTCAAATTTATCAGTTTGTACCCTTTTGAATCTTCAGAGTACCCAACAAAAAGGCACTCTTGGCTTTGGGGCTGAAAGCCTTCCTCTTTTCTGTTGGAATTCTAGCCCAAGCCCTTGAGCCAAAAATCCTGAAATGGGTCACATCTAGCTTGTGCCCACTCCATGCTTCGAAAGGAGTCATACAATCAAGCTATTTATGAGGCACCCTATTCTAAATATAGGCTGCATAGTTGATAGCTTCGGCCTAGTACTTTGGTGGCAAAGTTTTGGCCTCCATCATGCATGTTGCCATCTCCTTCAGTAATCTGTTCTTCCTCTCAGCAACACCATTCTGCTGTGGTGTGTAAGGGATAGAATGCTGCATCTGAATACCTGCATTTGCATAATAATTAATAAACTCAGACTTGACATACTCACCACCATTTTCAGATCTAAGGACCTTGAGTTTCCTCCCATATTGGTTTTCAACCAAAGACTTAAAGACTTTGAAGAGGCCAAAAAATTCAGACTTGTGTTTCAGGAAGTAAACCCAGCAATACCTGGAAAAGTCATCTATGAAATTCAATGCATATTTGGCCTGACTCATGGACGTATGAGGGAATGGGCCAGAAACATCACTGTGGATCATCTCGAGGGGTGCAGAGGTTCTCTCATGACTAGCTCTCTCAAATTTATGCTCTGGGTGTTTTCCTAGGATACAATCTTGGTAGACACCTTTGGAAAAATTTATCTTGGGCAACCCTATGACCATCTCTTTTTCACTAAGATCAGAAAGATATTTGTAATTTAGGTGGCCAAATCTTTCATGCCAAAGCTTGCTAGACTCATTAGCATGAATCAGAAGAGCAGAGGGGTTTGAGTAGGGTAGGAAGTGTGAGAACATGTATACCTTTTGAGCATGATTTGCAACTCCTTTTGCAATGACTTTACCACTTGATATCTATGTGATCTCAACTTCATCAGGGGAGAATATGACTTTATTAGGAGACTCAGTGTGAGTCATCTGGTACACTGACAAGAGGTTGGAGGCAAGACCAGGCACATACAAGACATTGCTGAACTGACCATGATCAAGATCAATCCTCCTTTTGCCCAAACTTTTAGTGAGAGAGTCATCTCCCAATACTATAGGTGGTCCCTTCGACATGTCAAGTGAGGAGAAGGCCTCCTTGGTCGAAACCATGTGTCTTGAAGCTCCAGAATTAATGATAAAACTGGGTGAGCTTGATGTGCCAACAACCAATGCATGAACTCTCTCTCTGTCATCTGAACTTGATCCTTCTTCTCTCTTCTTTGAGCTGTCTGGAAGGGAGATGCCATTCTTCTCCAGGAGTTGGGTCAGCATGTCTATTTGCTTTTTCATACAAGAGCTTTCAGTGTGATTTCTCTTATTGCAGTATGCACACTTGCTCATTTCACCTTTGTTTTTCTTCTTCTGGTAGTTCTTCTTGGAACCTTGTGGCTCCTCTGGAGACTATTTCTTGTCTCTCTTTTGCTCAGGTGGCTTTTTAGCTTTCTTTTTGCTTTTTGAATCCACCTTCGAATCTCCAACAACCAGAGCTTGGTCTTTGGATGGTTTGATGGTTCCCATCATCACCAGCTTGTCCTGTTCTTATGTGAGAGATTCCATGAAATCTGCAAGGCTAGGCATCTTCCAGGTTCGAGCTGTCAGTTTTGTGGCATAGAAGGTTGAAAAAAACACTAAATAGTCAGGACCAAGATTCTAGAGTATGGACAAGACCAGATGATCATCCTTCTTTTCAATCTGTTTCAACTACAAAACAAGTGCTTTGAACTTGGAGAAATAGAGTTGCAGGGATTCAAAGCTATTTGGACTCAGGGAGATTAGTTCATTCTCGATTTGATGTCCCCTCATCTCATCTGTCTTTCCAAAAATATCAATGAGCTTCTCCCATACTTCATTCGGTGATGTTAATCCATCAAGATGGAAAAGGAGGTCTCTGGAAATACTCAGACACAAGAGACCATAGGCCTCATCCCTCCTGTTGTGCCATTTTATCTTCTCTGCAACTGCATTGGGCTCTGCTTCTGTTGCCATAGTCACCCTGTAGAGGCCTTTCTCTCTCAAAAATATCTCCATCTCTGCTTTCCATTCAAATAAATTGAAGGGATTCAAGATGATCTTTTGAGATTGATCCATAGCTCAGAAATTGTCCCGGCTGTCAGTAGAAGGCTCCCAGTCACTGATGTCGAACTTGCAAAACAATTTTGAAGGAGATAAATTGATCTACAATGGCTCTAATACCATGTGGAAATTGAACCCAGTGATAGATTAATTTTACTCACAACAATTAACAATTGATCATGCAAAATCACTCACAAAAGAGACTGAAATTGGAGCTAAACACTAAACTGTATTAACTCAGTGTACAATATCCAACCCTGTAACATAATAGGTTGTTGTATTAAATAATTACATAAGGGATTCGAATGCATGAGGATCAATTCGAATCTAGTCAAAAGCAGGCTTACCAAAAATAAGCAAATCCCCCATAGGTGCAAAAAGCTGATCCCAAATCAGTCATGGAGCTCACGAATTGGAAAAAGCACTTAGGCAAGCTAAAGAGTGATGGAATGACAACTCATACATTCTTTTACAAGGATAAAAGAGTGGAGGATGTAGAGGACAAAAAACTAGTTCACCTCACCTAGTCAAACTTTCCCAATTGCCTTAAAGCACTGAAAAAGCAGGCAATAAAGAAGAAAAAGCAGAAGGGCACCTAGGAGGCCAGGACTAAAGTAGAATTGATTCCTTGAGGTTTCCCAAGCACTACATGGGTCATATTAGGCAAGTTGGACCACTATGGATAGGTAATTGACAACTTGCATAAGGTGGGACACATGAACTAGGAAAATAAGACAAAAATAATTAAATTAATGTCTAAGGTGGTAAACTATGGGTTGATTATTACTCACTTATACATGTGCACTTTTAACAGGACTGAGATTCATTTTATTTGATTTGTATATGCACAATCGTAAAAGTACACATCTCTATCATCGTTACCCAACTTTCCAAATGAGCCTTCTTGGTTAAAACTCACCTAACAACAATGAACAGTTCCAATGATCTCATTTTCCATAAAGTCCAAAAATACTAATAGTATCCAAAACTATTTGTTAACACAATATTTCGTAACATAGTCATAAGGTGAAATTTTTAGTCGTAGAAGACTTCCTATTAGTTTTTCATATAATCATATACCCATACAAAGTCAATATGACTAAACTCGCCACTTACCCATAAGTGGTTTTAACTCTAATAATCAATTCCGAAAATTTTCTATTTAGTCACTTACTTTTACAACACCATTAATCCGTTACCAATAACATACACCAAATTGAGTCAATATTTTCTTCAGACTAAAATATTAAGTAGTCATACGTCTATTGACCTGACTTTCAATGCTTGTCTATAACATACAATGAGTACATTCTAACAATAGCTTTTACTATGTTTTCAATCAACACTTTTATCTACAATAACATATGAAAATGGAAGTGTTATCACTTAGCATTGAAAGTTAACGAGACACTTCATAAAACATTAAGGATACTTGAAATTGTAACCACAATTCCTATTAACCAATGTTTAATGTTTTTAGAAAATATACATCATTAACACAATGCATTCTCCTACTAATGTATAAACATGCATTATGACATAATGCAATTTTCTAATGACACACAGTTTCCCTTTGATCTGACACCTCCAATTTGTCACAGGTTATCATACGAATACTTGAGATACAAGAGATAGTTCATATGACTAAAGAAGAATGGGTGTCCTCTTTTCTTAATATTTTTACAAAGTTTGTCATGGGTATAACATCTATATCCTTCTTCTAAGGGTTTTCCTTGTATTAGTTTATTTAGCATCTAAATTATTCCTTTCGAATTCCCAAAGGATAAACATACTATTTAGTAATCCACAACACAATATTTTAATGAATCTATGCACTATGCATTTAACAATATTCTAAGGCCCTTTTTGCTAATCCTAACCAATTTTTTTTATAGGAATCATGTCATACTCAAAACCCAAAAATGGTTCTTATGTCATTTTAGTTGACCAACTGGTCACTCTAATTTGAGCATAATCCTCGTCCATCCATAGGTTTCTTGAAAGAACTTTGCACCCCTCATTTACTTCCTATAACAAAAAAATTGCAAGGTTAGTTCGTCTTCATCATTGCATCTCCCACTATATGAATTTCAAAATTATCGTGCACTCATTATGACAAAGAGAAAAATACATAATAAATAGTGATTTCTTTTCTTTCTTAAATATACATTCAAATTGCCATATTTATCTCCACATTAATGGGAAAACAAGGATTAGATATACACTTACAATTCATCCCATAAATTATAAATGAATTAAGGCACGAGACATAAATTTTTCCTCGATATTTACCTTATTGCTTTCTATTATCAGCTATAACCACCAAATCCTTAGTTCATACAACTTGTACCTTCTTATTTATTTTCATCCCATATAGGTCCAAGTGTTGTAACTTGAGCTCTGATACCGTATGTAACATACCCCAAACACTTGAATAGCTTCCTGAGGTGGGAAGTATAAAATTTCTTCTTCTAAAAACATTTAATCACACCAAATAAATTAAACTCATTGTTTACTTAACCATAACCATTCTTTTAGGATTACGGCATACCAAATACAATCACTTTAATGCTAACCCACATAAACGAATCTTATTGAATAATGTAATAAGACACAACCGTTACATTAGTTGCATGATGATCCTTTGAATGAAATAATGATTATAAATTATCCTTGCCTTTAACTATGGTTAACACCCTCCATATCAAGATACCATATTTTGTACTTGATATCCTGGGCGCAACCGTTGGAGATGAGGTAAGAGTCTACTGAGTGGAGAAAACAACAAGCTTATATTTGTTTTAGATGATAAAATAATCTAACTTTGTAAGTATATACATATACAACTTATTTACTCTACACTTGCCTTTCGAGTGTTATCCCAATGCCTTTCACCCTAGTAACACAGTTTCTGCAACCACCACTTGAAGCCATGCAACTCAACATACATATTAGTACTATATATCAGATTATAAATCCAATAACATAAGTTTCATAATAAACATGAAAACAAGATAAATTAATTCCATAAACAAAGTTAACTATTACATACACTTCTCTAATCTGAATTAAGATTGGGTGACTGAAAGCATGTCTACGACTTTCCTCCAACCATAGGATTCATTTGACGTATGTTTTTTCGATCTAAAGCCACCCCCAAGATGGGCGAGGAATCCACTAAGGTAAGGTTATAAGACCTAGGCTCATCCAGATTTTATGGCGACTATAATATAAAGTTCCACACCTCGATCCATATACACAAAAGTAATGTTTACCGTTCGGAGGTAAGGTATATACAATTTAGTATCAACCTTGAATCCAAAATTATATTCCAACATAGCTAGGGATCATGGACATTCCAAACGTGTAACAAGGTTACATAAAAAGGTATGATCCGAAATGCGTACCAGGTAAGATTTCCTACCAGATCACAGAACTATACAATTATAAAAGCACATAATAGGAAATGTTTTAGTTTCTAGATTCTATAAAACACATAGACAATAAAAATATAGTTTACATTCTTATTAACACGATAGCAACCAATCCCAATCAAATTCTAGTTACAATTTTAACATTCAGGTTTATTCATATCGTAAGCGTTTACTCACCCCGTAGACTTTCCAAATCAGTTAAGAATTCAACCAGATGTAATCAAAATTCTGATCGCATGCATTTTAAACTCCTAAAATGAATTAAAAATGATTATCCTTTAGATCTTTAATGCATAAATATTTCTTGTTTCTAAAACACAGTCAATGGAAAACATTTCCTAGATTTTAAAGGCAGGAAACATTTCAGATGTATGTATATAATCAACAATAAAGAAATAATGTAGCTAACCTGAGATTCTGGTCTGGATTGATTTTCATATCAATTTATCAATATTCATTATATGTATCTACTGACTACGATTTCAAGGATTTAAAAGAAAACAAATAATAAACCTCGACGACAACTGATAGATAGTACACATCAATAAAACTATAGCACTGGAAGTTGAATCGTGTTAAGATATGGAATTGATATATATATATATATATATATATATATATATAT
>LPNX010329532.1:14652-31567 GCA_001517045.1 Pseudotsuga menziesii
TATCATCCATCGCATGCAAATTAAGTGAGGTCATGATTCAAATATTTTCTATATTTATAAAATAAAAAGTAAACAAACCACAAAATTTCATCCATTTATCAATTCCCTTCATCGAAGTAAATGCAGACCATAAAGAGGGGCCATGATTCGTCAAATCGCTACAGACAAAGACAAGATCTGAAAATGTAAAACACAGATCCAATTCACATTCAATGCGGGCAAGGTTTAGATATTAGTTCTAAGAGGTAAATCAAAAAAAAAATCAGAGTTAAAAATCCCATTCCCAGGAGAGTAAAAGAGACTACATCCAATATGTGGATCTAATTGTGATCGCAACAAAATCAGAGTTACAGATCCAAATGTTAAACACCTAGGAAATTTCTACTCAGGATTGGAACAACTGATACTAATTAAACTCAGAATCAGAACAATAAACAAGAATCTATGTAATTGTGCACAGAGAGATATTAACACATGTTTGAAATATAGGCACGATAGAACCTAGATCACATGCCGTCAATGCAAACCAAGGAAACCAAGATTTTTAAAGCCAATAAACAACTTTTAAAAAGTAGATCGCAGGCATCCACAAATTCTAAGATGTAAATCGCAGGCATCCAAGGTTGAAACACATGCATTCAAGGTTTTAAGTCCAATAAAAAACTTTTAAAAAGTAGATCACATGCATCTAAGGTTTAAACACAAGCATACAAGGTTTTAAATCCAATACACAACTTCTAAAATGTAAATCGCAAACATCCAAGGTTGAAGCGTAGACATCCAAAATTTTAAATTCATTACACAACTTCTAAAATGTAAATCGTAGGAATCCAAGGGTGAAACGTAGGGATCCAAAGTTTTAAATAATTACACAAATTCTAAAATGTAAATAGCAGGCATCCAAGGTTGAAACACAGGCATCCAAGTGTGATCCACAATATATTTATTAAAAGAATCACAGGCATGAAACGTTAATCTCATATTCATATCCAAATATATATAAAAAAGGAATCACAGGTAGTAAATTGAGATCCACATATATATCTTTAAAGAATCGCAGATATTCGAATCGATTTATATCAACATCAACACAATGCAAACAAGGAAAGTCAGCATACCATTCATTCCAAATACAAGATCTGGTTATTAATAAAATATATAAAGTGTATCCCCAGCGCAGACAAGAAATGCCAATTATGAAAAATACCTATGTGTTCATTTAACAAATCAAATGCATACCAAAACAAGAGTTATGATCATGCTCTGGTTCTCTAGCTAAGGTCTCCTTCGCAAAAGTAGAATCAGGCTAGGAAGTTTGCCCAACCGAAGTTTAGGAAATGAAACACTTTTTCCACAATTTTTCCTTAACCAAGGTGTGCCTCTAAGAAAAAATTGTTAACACTTAAATAGGAATCCTTTTGTTTTTCAAAGGAGACAAGTGGAAATATCTAACTTCCACATTTTCAATCAAGGCGACAAATTTCCTTTTTTTTTTTAGGGAAATCTATTAAAAGAACAAAGAAAAATGTGGTGTAATGGTTTGGAGGTTTTGTTATTTTCCTTTTCTCATACAATTGTATATAAGTAGTTTGAAATCTCCTTCTCTTTATATATAAACAATATCATTGTGTATTATTTGTGTGTTTTCCACTTATAAAAATAATGTATATTTGTTTAAAAGTCTACTTCAAATAGGAAAATATTAAATGCCACCCTCAGGTGGCTCCTTCATCACCATTAGTTCTATATATATATTATTAAGATTCTCCACTTATTAGTTACCTATATGCATAAGTAGACATTTTTGTTGTAGAAAAAGCAATGAGTAGCGCTTAACATTTCCCTTTTGAGCACATGCGTCCACAGACTGAATCATTTAAAGGTACTTAATTTGTCTTTACGACTCACAGGTACCAAGTTGACATTTAGTTTTTGTCAAATGGATCACATTACTTCACTAGCTCTTTGCCTCTCCCCTAGTGGATTCATCCCCAATAATCATTTTAGTCGTGCAAGATTTCAGCCTCCTAGCATCATCAATTTCATCCACAATTTGATGACGTTAGGATTATGTAATGTCCCCATTTTTATAATTGCATCGCAGGACAGTTCCATCAATCTTACTAATTCCTTAGGTTGGATGGATACATTTGGAATTTTAATAAGGGAGATAATAAATGATGTTCAGACATTAGAATGGAATAAATATTTAATAAAGGAGCTAAATAAGTAAATACAAGGGAAAATCGAAGTGGCAATTGATCATGAATACACATGGAGGTTGTGGGACCCACACAAGCTAGATTTTCTATGCAACATGGCTTCTTCCTCTTGTCATTTAAAATCCATAAGAAGCCCAAGGGTCTTGGTATGAATTGGAAGGTCAATATACTTTGAATAATTCAATTAAGGTCGAAATGGGTTGGAATAGTAACTCCCATGGAAAAGGAAGAGACATTTTGGAGATAGTGAGACACTTGGACTAGATTCCCTAGCTATATGAAAACAATGATGAAGATGCTATGAAACCTATGAAACAAATAAGATATGAAGGATGAAATCTGACATATATGACATGTCAGGGATAAAAATAGCTCCAAGAGGGCACTCAATGGAGGTAGGGAAGCTAATATGCTTCCACACGTGATTTGGTCGAAGTGGGAGACTAGGAATTATTGTACAAGTGACATTCTTTGGAGTCTCTTCCGAACTAGAGTTGGAATGTATATATTGGAAGGAATTAGACCCATATATATATTGGAAACTTTATAAATTTCAATAACAAATAACGAAGGAAGATTTTTATTATTTAAGAAAGTTTTATTTGTGAAGAGAGAGAGCTAGTGGATGACTAGTTTCTTGCCTTAGCCAATTTTGAGGGTGAAAGATTCCCATCCAAGTTGGTGTTTGGAGAGGTCACTTAGGTATTTCATGGATATTTATTGGAGTTTTTATTTTCAGGTTTAAGCAACAGGGAAGTTCGTGGTTCCTTCTAGTGGAACACTTTTTCTCAACCATTTCAAGTTTTTATTGCATATTCTTGCTCATGGAGGGATTGGGCTTTGGGTGAGCTATTGTACTCTTTGGGAGATATTATCCTGATCCATTTTAATTGTAATAATTTTAATATTCTCTTTTATTCATTCTCAAAAATTCTCAGGTCGAAATACCAAATGGTTGTATGTAAAAGTGAATATTAATGAGCAAACAATGACCATTTCCCCACTAGATTGTTGTATGCCATCGTAATGCTGATTATTTCGAATGAAAGAATGTATATATGATATATTTATTATGATTTTATACTCTTTTATACATATTAATAAATTATCAGGTCGAAATACCCAAAATATTTCATGTAAAAATGTTAAACGATAAAGAAACATTGCCATTTCCCCACTACCTTGTTGTGAACCAATGTAATGTTGATGGATTTGAATGTATAATTAAAATACTGATTATTTATGGATTAATGTACTGTTATTTATGTATTATATGAGTTTAATTTTCATTAATTAAGCATTTGAGGTCATTTTACTCAGTTTAATTGCATTTGGAGAAGATTTGGTCCCATTTCCCCAAGGGTCGAATTAGTGATTTTGTAGTTGTTTGGGAGAGGGTCGTAACAGCCTGTATAAACTGAATAATGATTCATATGAGACCTTAAAAATTTCCCTTAAACATCCTATTCCTCTGTTCAGAAATTCGAGTGGCTTTGGGAGCATTTGAGAAGCCATTTCCAGCATTTACCTAGGGGGAATTGGAACCCCAATTTTCTAGTAAAGAATCCTACTTTGACCAGAATATTAAACAAGTTTGCAGAAGTAATTGGAGGGTAATAAATCATACATGAACATAAAATTCAAGTATTAATATCATTCATACAACGTCTCAAAATATTTGGGAGAATTTGGGTCAATTTGGAGACTTAGACATCAAAACTAGTCAAAGATCGAAATAGGAGAAAAATTGAAAAATTGGTCATGTTAATAAAAATTTGAAAAAGGGACAGTACAAGTGGTATCAGAGCATGGTCTTGGAACCTTTTCATTAATACCATACATTTAATAAAAATTTGCAGACATGTATTGGTTTCATAATCAACCCACCAAACCCACTTTCCTTCCTCCTCGGCCAACGAAAGAAGAAATTACAACCATAGATATTGAAGCATGTTTCCAAGAATATCGAAATTAAGAGGGGATATTCATGAAAGGTATTCTTTCCAAGAATATATTTTCAATTATGGATTTAGGCACAATAAGGAAAATGTGAACTCATTAAACATAAATCATCCTACTTGTGAAAAGAGCAAAGATTTATCCTGCACTATAAATGAGGAAGTTATAAGCACTTTTACGGACATCACATGGAATATGTCGAAGAAATTTTGTTCTAAAGGAGATGAAAAGGTATTAGATACACCATTAAGTGAAGAAACAAAGAATCATGAAGTGGAGCATCAATTACCTCAAGGTGATTGTAGAGAATAAAATAAAGAGGAAGGTGAAGACAATAACACAATCCTTACTAATGGGGGTTGTTCCAATCAAAGAGAATCTATTGATGGATCCTTGAACTATGAAGAAGTACCTAATTATGTGTGCTCACAAATATATGTTGGTTAAATAGAGATAATATTTGAAAATGTTGCTGCAAACCAAATTTATCATAAGCATGAAGATGAATACCTTGTGAGAGATGATGAAGAACCAAGATCAACTTCCCCATCACCCCTTGAGCTTCAAGAAGTTGATCAAATAGAGAAGAAAGAAGAAGAGGTGGTTCACTCCCATGAACCATCCTTCATTGAAGAATATTTGAAGATGAGTGAAATGGATATCCATGAGGCCCTTAGCATACTCCATGACACTAAAGCATTGGTGTCAAATTCTTGTTGGAAAATTTCTTCATTGGAGGAGGCATCCTTCCTTGAAGACATGGAGAAGATTCGAAGACCAATGTGCAACATTGAACATAATTTCATGTCTTTGATTTTTTTATAGAAATAATTTGATTGATCGTAATGAATGTTTAAATGAAGAATACTTTAATAATAATGAGGATATTCATAATCTCAAAAATCAAAATGAGAAACTTCATGAGAGGTTTCAAGATACTTGTTCTTCCTCCTATGTTTCAGATTGTCACATGGTATATTTCTTGGAGTATTTTCATGACATGAGGGATCATGAGAAACATGGAAAATTGCAAGTTCTTGATTTGTTTAAATATGAGCTTGATGAGAGCCAAGCACTAGTTTTGGTGGAAGAGGAACTTGAGTTGCCTCTTGAAGATGGGTGCACACTTTTTGAAGAAGTGCATGATTCCACTACCTTGGAACCAAACCATGAGGAATTTTTTTCATTTTTAAGGGAGGTGAATACTCCTACCCATATGGATCCTTCACATGATGAATTTTTTGCACTTTTTGATCATTTGGGTGAGTTGTATCTTTCTCCTACATCCTACACTTCCAAATTTTACAGCATTCATCCTAATGAAGTATGGGTGAAAGGTTTTTTTATTATGGTGCCACATGAAGAGTATAAAATTTGTATCTCTCCCTTTGATGATGACATGATTAGAGAACCATATTATTTACAATTGCAGCAGTATACTTTGTTACATTATGATGATACACATCTACATGGGTGCACCTATGATGTTCACTTGAGTCACTTGGAGACTCAAGATTTTCCTTTCTCCATGCCTAGTACATTTGATGTTGGAGGAATTTCATCCCACACTTGGGTGAAGAGATATATGATTCAGGAACATTATTATTGGAAGAAACATCATTTGTTATTTCATGATGATATGCATATTCATGGGTGTATTGATGAGACTTCTTTGAGCCACTTGAAGTCTTCATGTTTTCTTTGCTCCTTGTTTGGTTCTATTATTGGTGGAGGTTCTTCATTCACTTCTTGGATGAAAGAAAACATGGATGATTAGTATTTTTATGCATATTACATTATTTTGGAGTAGCATTATAGGTCATGGGATCCTCACCTGTGTCATTGGAGCAGATCTGATATAATACTTGATGCTTGTCTGTATGGGCCACATGAATATCTACTTACTTGGATGTACAATCACTTTCACGATTCTTTGATGAGGTACCTTCTTGATGCACATTTGTATGATGTTGTTATATACTTTCATGATCTATATTTTTTACTCATGATATTTGGAAGGGTGAAATAACAACAATGGGATCCTGGAATTGCTTGGTTTCATCTCACTTGGAGTAGCAATTTGGTTGTTGGTTTGAGAAAGAAAACCAACCTTAAGTTATTTGAGTTCATCTTTGCATAGCAATGTCCCAGTTTCCTATGTGGGAGACCTTTTGAGAGATGGATTAAATGTTCACATGAATTATTTTGATGGAATTTCATCATAGAAATTTCACACCATGCATGTATCAGGATCATATGGGACCCTGGGATCATTTTTTGGTCTCACTTGGTTTCAATTGTGGGGGAAACAACCAGCATTGGAGATTTATTCACCACTTGAGAAGATGATTGTAATAAGAGTAGCACAGCAAAAATCATGGTGGTTCCTCTCTGAAATTTTATTGGAATATTAAGAAACTAAAAGTTTGGTAACTCGGCACCAACTTCAAAGAACTATACATAAGAAAAAAGGGGTGAAAGTTCAGAAAAGGTTTCCAAAATATGGAGGTAAATATTATTTGCACAAATTTGGCTTTTATGGATTTTATTAATCCTTTTAGTGTTAGTGGTGATGTTATAGGATATATCAATATACACAATCCACGTCTGTTTACTTTTGGGAACACAAAATTGCAGTACATGAGTGCCACTACTAAAAATGCAGCTAAAGAAAATTAATGAGAAGAACCATAACAGAGCACTTGGTGCAAAGGAATGAGTACCAAATGAGGATGCCACTTGGGAATATGAGAATATTTTGCAGCATCCAAATCTTAAATTGCTTGAGAAAAATCAATCTTGGGTGGGGAGGACTGCAATGTCCCCATTTTTATAATTGCATAGAAAGACAATTCCATCAATCCTACTAGTTCCCTAGGTTGGATGGATACATTTTTAATTTTAATAAGGGAGATAATAAATGATGTTTAGACATTATAATGGAATAAATATTTAATGAAGGATCTAAATATATAAATACAATGGTAAATCAAAGTGGCAATTGATCATGAAGACACATGGAGGATATGGGACCCACACAAGCTAGATTTTCTATGCCACATGGAATACTCCTCTTGTCATTATGAATCCATAAGAAGCCCAGGGGTCTTGGGATGAGTTGGAAGGTCAATATACTTGGAATGAATCAATTAAGTTCTAATTGGAGTGGAAGAGTAACTCCCATGGAAGAGGAAGAGGCATTTTGGAGCTAGTGAATATGTTATGACACATATGACACAAATCATATATGAAGGCTGACATCTGAAATATATGACATGTGAGGAATAAAAATATCTCCAAGAGGGAGCTTAAGGGAGTTATGGAAGCTAATATGCTTCCACATGTGATTTGGTGGAAGTGGGAGACTAGGAATTGTTGTACAAGTGGCATTCTTTGGAGTCTCTTCCAAACTAGAGTTGGAATGCATCTCTTGGAAGGAATTTGACCCATAAAGAGCATGGAAACTTTATAAATGTAAAGAACAAGGAATGAATGCAGATTTTGATCATTTGAGAAATTTGGATTTGTGAAGAGAGAGAGAGAGAAAGAGAGAGCTAGTGGATGACTAGTTTCTTGCCTTAGCCAATTTCTAGGGTGAAAGATTCTTACGTTGTTGATTGGATACTTATAAACTAGCATTTCCCTCTCCTAAATGGTTTTAGATAATATTCGAACACATTCATGTATACTAATTTCTAATTTATATTGGACTACCTACCACCAAGGATTCCACCAGAGTATAGAACCTTACTATTACATACAAAAAAATTTAGGAGAAGATATTGGTATATGAATTCATTGCTAATTTTTCCTCTTATGTATAGCCTAGGAGGGATTATTAAGACAAATGGCACAACTCTTTTAGGTAATCTTTCTCATTCCCATGCCATCCAAATTTTTGGCAACCCATTAAATCTTTGTGGTCCTTTCCGTAATAGCTTAATTTTATTATGCTGGTAGTGAGACAAACACACCCTAAGAACTAAAATTGATTTCCAACTATTCTATAAATAGGAGTTGTTTCATGACATGCATTCGAGTTGTGACTTTAGGAGGCATAAGACTATAAGAGAATGGAAAACATGCATTGCTTAATCGACTTTTAAAGTGTCTCATTTTATATCAATGCAGGTATAATTGGAATGTATTATTTATGTTGCTTAAGTGACATCAAGTCAACCTTTTTAACGTCCAACCATTGTCACTTAAGCGACATCCTTAATGTCCAAATAACATCTCAAGCAATGTTATTTTCATGTTTCTTGCACCAACTTAACGTCTTTTATGAGACTCCATGCATTTTTCATTTAAGATAAAAAATCTACGGAACATCAAATATTCAACTCATATTTATAGACGCTCAATCAATGTTGGTCAATATATTGTTCAATGTTTAAAATCAACACAAAAAGAGTCAATGTTGGAGAAACCCACCAACAAATCCTTGTCAACAAGGTTTCCCTCTCTGTCGACGCCCTACTAGTGCAATCTCTATAAGCACCGGCCCAGACAGGTTTTACCCTGCCCAACAACATCCGCGAAGTAGATGAGGGCTCACTTGAGGCGTTCAAGGGAAAGCTATTGGAACCAAGTTTCTGGTAGTGGGGATGGAGGATACGGGGATCCGATGGAAGGACACCATACCTACTAGATCCAGAACTTGCGTCGACTTTACACCATTTCCTCAACTTGCAGAGTGTATCCAGAACTTATGCAATCATTGTAGCATCATACAATCATCACAATATTACTAATACCATAGCATTGTCCATAGAACAGGTCTACTCTTATTGCAATAGACAGTAGCAAAAAAAAATATTGCATCAATATAAAAGAGATTAAATCACAACAACATTATACCAAACCAGTTCATAACATCATAGCAAAAAAGGTTGCACATTAGAACAGATTATACCGCAGCAGTGATAACATACAAGATTTGTACCACAATTGCCATATCATATTAATCTTGCACAAAGGAATCACATAACATAATTCTTCTCCAAAACCGGAGACTGCATTCATTAGGAAAATGTAGATACACAGGAAAATATTCACAAAACCAGATCGCACTAGATCTTATGCCCCAACTATCCTTTAATGCGATTCTCCTATTCTTGGTCCATGGTCGATGCCCCTATCTACTTGCAAAACTAGATCTATAAATAGGCTTGTGCCGTTACATTGAAGGTCCACTTCTAACTAACTTATAACCGCTAATGACTTATTACAACAAAACTTGGTCAAATAACATATAAAATATTCAAAGTGGTTATTCTTCCGCCCATCACGCTAATCTAGCCTTGCACAGTACCGCATGAGGTTGTGCAGCTGCCATGATGCTATGCAACCCACTTGTCAACAAACCCCCAACACAGTCTTGTGGCTTGTTCCCGAGCCACATCAGGTTGATAGGGTATGTGTCGACGTCCGCGCCTTGAAATCTTCAAATTGCTGCGCAATCTCCCGTACCTACAGCTGGACTTTGTTGGCAATACTCTGATAATTAGTAAAAGCTTGCTTCACTAGGTTCTCTTATCATGCCTTGCTGTCGACCGTTTTTTGATGCTCTTGTACTACCTGCAGCATGGTGACTACTTTAACAACCAACTGTCCACCGATTTCCTGAAATTCATCAAGCTGAGCATGGCAGTCTTGTTGGCGTTCCTGCACACGGGTGGCTCTCTGATGTAAATCCTTCAGTTCTTTGGCCTGTGTGATCTGCACCATCAGTGGCATAGCCATCAGTGATGTCTTCAACGTCATCATTTGACCTTCAACTTCTTGCACTTGCACGGTCAACTGATCAAGCTGTTCATCCTAAACAACGCTCTGCAAAAACTACATTGTCTCTTCCATAATGGTTTTGGCTTCCTGCTCACTGCTTTTGAACTTAGTTGCAATGTCTTCAATGGAGAATTTCCTTTCCGCAACCTGCTCTAGCGACGTCGTCGGTTGTACCAGGGATTGGGGCATCAGGTTATTATCCTGAAGTTGAACAATAGTTTTCCCTAATCGTTTGTCCTTTTCGATTGGGGTGAGTTCGGTCGTGTTCTCAAAAATGTGTTGGTAGGATTTAGAAACAACCTGCTCAACTTCACCGCACCTGGCACACATCTGCATCTATTCAACAATCAGGCGGTCTTGCATATTTTTCAATTTTGTAATCTCCTCAGCAGCCTTTCGCTGCAGCTCAGCTTGTGTCTCCTTCAAGGTGTCAATTTCTCAAACTTTTTCTTTTGCCAGCTGCACCCAGACCTGATGTAGCTCATCTGCCTATTTCTGCAACTTCTATGCAACGCTCTGGGAATGGACATAGCCCTCAGTCAATTCTTTCTGTCGTTCCTCCAATTCCAAGGTGGAAACATGCTGCAACTCCACTAACTCCATAGCGGATAACTTGTTCAGGTCCAAAGCCACACTCTGGAACGGTCACAAAAACTGCTGAACTTGCACATTCGTAGTTGGGGGAACTTGCACGTTCCTGGCACAGGGCTCAATGCTAATCGACGAGATGTCCTACATGATGGGTCACACAGATGTTTGCCTAGAAATAATGCCAAAAATGGAATCTAAGCGATCTCTTACCACACCAAATTCTTCATGGTTTGACTCCTAGATCACCTTTGTCACATCCACGGATGAGTCAATGACTGCCTTGATAAGCTGTTGTAGTTAATCCTCCATCCCTGACTTGGTACCACTACCCGCTTTATAATCTTGGCTCCATTTGGTGCGAGTCTCCTCCTGCATGCACTACGCTGCATCCTTAGGGTCAGTTGATGACTCGTTGTCAGAGTTGTGAGTGCTCAGGTCCTTCGGGGCAGGTTCTTCCAGGGCATCTAGTGGCTACTCGTTAGATAATTCCTCCTGACTCATGGGGTTATGCCACTCCATCGACCACTCTTGGACAATGGCATCCAACTCTTATGTCATGAATTTAAAAGGAAAAGGTAGCCACTGCTTGTCGGGGTTCTATCATGTCTGAATCTAGATAAAGTGGGGCCTAATGGAAAATCAAAGAATCTGCTGATACTTGGCCATGGCGTAAGGAGAGACTCGAGGAACAACAACTATCGCGGCTTGCAATGCTTCCCAATAAACCCAAAAGTGGATGGCATAGTCCATCTGTCGCTTGGGCTCTTCAAGCCACCATAAATTTGAATACCTTGCGCCGCGGCACACCTTTGCCGCATTAGACGCCATCAGTTGGTAGTCTTCTGGTTACATCCATGCAACTAGTGCAATAAGGATCATAAACCAACTATATGAAAATGACCTCCCAGCTTGAGCAACAACCGCGTCTTCTAGCAGCTGATTCAACAAAAATAAAGACCAATTCATTTGCACCCCCTCGGCACACTTCTGGGCACATGCGACAACACCCAAATTACATTGTACTGGTCGGTTTCCCCGAACGACCTTACTTGCTATAATCCTTGCGCCTATGCGCACCTCTTATGAGTTACTGCTATTGATGCGATAAGCATGGCCATCATGTTGTAAACCAAAGGGCTCCTTCAGCTTCTTTGCAAGCTTTTTGTCAGTATCTCTCCCACGGATATACTGCGCTGGATCTTCCCAAGCCTTCGACAAGCCTATGATGCTTGCGATCAAATCTACTATAAATGGGATTGGCGTATTCAACCAAAGTGTCCCTCCATGAAAGCAAGCCAACAATTGCTTCATGCATGCATGGGTTTCATTCAATCGCCCAAAATGAGGCATATTGATAAGCCCCAACAATCCCGATTGGTCTAACCCACTCATCCACAGTTGAGGAATCCGTCGAATTGGAACCCCAAGCCCCATCACGATTGACTCATGTGGCTCATCCCTGACATATTTGAGCAATAGCAGGTCATGGTATTCAAATTTCAACCTGATCAATGCAGGAATGATGTCGACCGAACATGTCATCCCCTCCAGCAACGGCGACAATTTTGGTGGGTACTTCTAATTCTTTAACAACTACCTTGGCTTGGCTCCCGGACACATAGGAGCGACATATCTCAAAATTTCATGAACAGATACACCTCGAGGTGCCGCAGACTCAACAGCCCTCGAGCTCGATGGCTCGGTCTGTGCAATTCCTTCTCCTTGTACTCTCGTCGAGGTGTGAGTCTACCTCTTCTATGGCAGCGTGGGACTGAGCCTCTGAGCTTGCCGCTTCCACTTGGGAATGGATGATGAACCAACTAGCATACTCATAATCTCTTCTTCCACAGCCGTGGAACCAATAGGGAACTCATAATCACTAGAAATATCAATGGCGTCAAGGTCTCTCAGCATGCCTCAGGCCTCAACCCTTCAAACTTGAGAATGTACTCAACAGCTCTAACCTACAACACTACAACTCACTCACCATACTGCACAATTCCTTCTCTGCTTCTCACTTTGCTTGCTCGACTGAACAATTCCATCCTTACGCATCTTGTGCGTTGTTTTATAGCCACCTCCAATCCAAATTTCATCATTTCCAAATATATCATGACCATTATTGCTAAATCTGGTATTAATGATGCCAAATCGGTCGGCGATCTTACTCCTCTAACGGTCAAATCACTCATTGTGAGGAACCTGCAGCAAACAAGTAATCAAAACACATGATATAGCAGCAGAACTCAGAATCACTTTTATATTAATCGCAAGCCACTTCGAGGGGGCAACCTCCTTTGAGCAAGCTCAATACAAAATAACTTCACGGTGCCTTCCTTGGCCTCAACACACACTTATATACCAAAAATAGGCGCCAATACTATGGGTCAAAACCATGGGCTAATATAAACTATGGATCAACAAATACTACAGGCGGCTTACAAAGCATATGCGCCTCACAACAATAACACAAACTATGGATCAACAATTACTATGGGATGACTTACAAAGCATATGCGTCCAACAACAATATACAAACATAGTAAAGAGAGGGATTGACATGGGTTCCTAACATCCCCTCCCCCTTAGAAAAAGCTTTGTCCTAAAAGCTTTAGATGTGGAAATTGTCGCTGTATCTGGAGGAGTGGTTCCCACATAGCATCCTCGGGCTGCATTTCGTGCCATTGAATTAAGACCTCTGGGATAGAGTGAGAGCAAAGCTGACGAGTGCGCTTATTGAGGACAGCCTCCGGCTTCAAAAAGATGGATCCTTCATTATCCAGTTCTGGTAAAATAGGTTGGCCTTTGATGTTGGTGCCAAGAACTTTCTTCAGACAGGAGACATGAAATACTGGATGAATGCGGGAAGAAGGCGGAAGTTCCAATTTAGAAGCAACAGACCCAATATTATGAAGAATCCTATATGGCCCATAGAACTTTGGAGCGAGCTGATGACGCCCTTTGAGTTTTAGTGAGGATTGCTTGTAAGGCTGGAGACGAAGGAAAACCATATCACCGGCTTCAAAAGTGCACTTAGAACGGTGCTGATCAGCTTGTTGCTTCATGCGATTTCCTGCCATGTGAAGGTTTTCGCACAAAATGCGAAGGACTGCGTCAACTGCCTAAACTGGAGAACTGCTGGGGGTGTAAGGAAGAAGAACTGGCGATGCCTGGACATAAACTGCTTCATATGGATTCATTTTAGAGGCAGTACGGTAAGAGGTATTGTACCACCATTCAGCGAGAGGGAGCCACTTTTCCCACTGATGTTGTTGCTCAGAGGAGAAGCAACGAAGATAAGGTTCCAAGAATTTATTGATAATTTTAGTATGACCATCCTTTTGGGGGTGATAACCTAAACGCATCTTCAGTTTGGTGCCAGTGTGGTGAAAGAGTTCTGTCAAAAAATGATTGGTGAAAGTCGCATCACGATCCGAGACAATGGAAGAAGGCATTCCATGAAGACGAAAGATCTGGTCCAGGAAAATTTGAGCAACGGAAGAGGCTGTATAGGGATGGCTGAGAGCACAAAAATGACTATATTGGGAGAGGCGATGAACCACAACCAAAATCAAAGTCTTCCCTCCAGATTTAGGGAGACCGTCAATGAAAGCCATAGAAATATCTGTCCATATCTGGGGAGGTATGGGCAAGGGCTCAAGCAATCCTGGAAGGGGTGTTGTTTCACCCTTATTGCGCTGGCAGGTATCACCTTCAACCACCATCTATTGAATTGTCCTTTTCATGCCTGGCCAAAAGAAGTTGCGCCATGCCCATTCATACGTTTTGAGAAAACCAGAGTGCTCCGCTGACGGAGAAGCATGGAGTTCATAGAAGATAGCTTGGTGAAGAGCTGTGTTCTACGGAAGCACCAGACGACCCTTGTATCGTAGTGAAGCACCATCCCAAGAGTAATGTGGAACAGCAGAAGGGTTGTTGTCCAAGCGTTGGATGATGTGAGAGAATGAAGAGTCATTGACATAACCCTGCTGAACCGATTGCAACCAATTTGGATCAGGCATAGAAATAGCGGAAAGAGAACCTTGGTCATCAAATGTGCCAGAAAGGGCATCCACCACAAGATTGTCCTTACCCTTCTTATAAGTGATCTCATAGTCATAACCCATGAGCTTGCTAACCCATTTCTGTTGTGCTGGGGAGGATACACGCTGTTCTAGGAAATATTTCAGACTCTGGTGATCAGTCTGGATGTAGAAATGAGTCCCTGAGAGGTAGGGTCGCCACTTTTGTACTGCATGCAAAATGGCCATCATTTCCTTCGCATATGTAGATGCAGCTAAATTCTTACCAGAAAGGGATTTGCGGGTGAACACAATGGGGTGTTCATCTTGAAGGAGAACAGCACCAAGTCCATTGCCGCAAGCATCACTCTTAATAGTGAACATAGCTAGAACGGGTGTAGTACACATAGCTTGTTTCAGCGTGTCAATTGCACGCTCAGTAACATGTGTCCATGTAAAAACATCATTTTTCAACAGCGCAGTTAATGGAGCTGCAAGCGTCCCATAATCCTTGACAAACTTGCGGTAGTAGCCAGTCAACCCCAAAAAACCACGAAGGCTCTAGAGTGTCTTAGGAGGTGGCCAATTGTTCATGGCACCGATTTTGGTAGGATCCAGACGAACCCCTTGTGCTGAGATAATGTGCCCGAGATACTCAACTTCCTTTTGGCCAAAAACACATTTAGACTTTTTGGCATGGAGATGATGATCAGAGAAAATTTGCATTACAAGAGCCAGATGCTGGAGATGTTCAGCCCATGTTTTACTGTAGATGAGGATATCATCAAAAAATACCAAAATGAATTTCCACAAATAGGGCCTGATGTTGGGAGGAATGCTACCGGGAGGAGCTGAATACGATGGTCCTCTGGTCGTGAAGGTGGAAGTCCCACTGGTTTAGCAAAAACACCTGTATATCGATCCAGAATTTGTTGGAGATCCAAAGGAGTAGTGGGGGCCGCTGATGGTTGCATTTGAATGGAATGGAGCTGAGCGATGATACCATGGGAACTCTTCTTAAGGATTTTTTCCATGCGATGTGAACTGATGATGCTGAGAGACCCTGGTTGTAAGCCTTTCAATGTGTGCTTGTGTCCATCAGGGGAGAACTGCATCCAAAGTTCAGCAAAATCCCATAATATGGGGCCAAGTGTGCGCGGCTATTGAGCGCCCAAAACCACATCACATCTGCCTAAGGGCAAGGCAAACATGTTAGAGCGGAGGTTATAATCTCCCATAGAGATATGCACATTACGACACTTCCCTTTGCAAGGTAAGGTGCCCCCATTAGCAACCATGACTTCAAAGTTAGAGCAAGGATGGATAAAACAATCAGCTTGTTTGGCGATCCGAGGGTCAATGAAATTATGAGTGCTGCCAGAATCAATGAGTATCGTAAGACGAAGCTTCTTGAAGTAACCGTGTACCCGCATTGTTTGGGGGGCAGTGACTCCAGCTAAAGCATGGAGGGATATCTCGGGCTGGTCATCCTGAGATGGAGGGTCAGTAGGCGGCTCCTGAGTGTCAACCGGAGCATCCATTACATCGGCAACTTCTTCACCAATTTCAGAGGCAGGTGGAGAATCCACATCCAAGAGATAGATCTTTTGTTGAACACATCGATGGCCTCGACTGAATTTCTCATCACAATTATAACAAAGCCCTTTTTCTCTGCGTGCCTGCATCTCTGTTTCAGACAAATGCTTGATTGGAGGTGAGCGAGGAGCTAGCGGAATGGGAGGTTGTTGAGAACCCATATTGCGGAAGGGAACAAAAGAGGATTTGGAGCACTGTTGGGCTTCCATCTTGTCTTCTACCAACTTAGCCAACCCCAGGGATTCCATCATTGTGTTGGGACTGAACATTTTGACCTCAGAGCGAATTGCATCCTTTAGACCATTGATAAAACAACTCTGGTAGAAGTCATCAGGTAATCCTTCAGTGTGATTAGCTAGTTTCTCAAATTCAGTTTGATACTCTTTCACAGTGCCAGTTTGGCGAAGTTTAGTGAGAGGTCTTGTGAATTCATCAAAAGCACTCGGACCAAATCGATGCAAAAGGAGCTGGCAAAAAGCAGGCCATTTTGGCTCTTCATGAGCCTTGATGTACCAACGATACCATTGAAGAGCTTCCTGTTCCAAATGAAAGGAGGCAAGTGGAACTTGGTGGACATCAAAAGTATTATGAAGGCTAAAATACTATTCTGTACGATAGATCCATCCATTCGGATCAGTACCATTGAAGCGCGGAAAATCTAGCTTCGGACTGCGAAAATTGCTGGAAGAAGAGAACCCATTGGTTGATGAAGACTCGGACTGTCGTCTGGTGTTCATA
>LPNX010329532.1:31815-132162 GCA_001517045.1 Pseudotsuga menziesii
TAAAACTGCATATTTTTGAAAGAGGAATTCATATATGCAATTTGTTTCTTCTGATTTTGTGCATAAATTTTCAGAAATTGATCTAAAAGTCGCTACCAAAAAAACAAAAAAAAAATTCCCACTTGTGCCAAGGAAAGTGCTCTAATACCAGATGTGAGGAACCTGCAGCAAACAAATAATCAAAACACACGATATAGAAGCAAAAATCAGAATCACTTTTATATTAATCACAAGCCACTTCGAGTGGGCAACCTCCTTTGAGCAAGCTCAATACAAAATAACTTCACGGTGCCTTCGTTGGCCTCAACACACACTTATATACCAAAAATAGGTGCCAATACTATGGGTCAAAACCATGGGCCAATATAAACTATGGGCACCAATACTATGGGTCAAAACCATGGGCCAATATAAACTATGGATCAACAAATACTACAGGCGGCTTACAAAGCATATGCGCCTCACAACAATAACACAAACTATGGGACGACTTACAAAGCATATGCATCCAACAACAATATACTAACATAGTAAAGAGAGGGATTGACATGGGTTCCTAACACTCATTAATGCGGGTCACTTCAACAAGAGCTGCCATCCAATTGTTTTAACTACTTGAATTTATTACCTGATTTGACCATCCCACAGCCCTACAACTGTCGCAAGTAGTCAACCAGTCATCTCTTACAAAATTTAAACATGTGCAACCTCTCCCTTGGGGCTTGCCTTGTTGTTCTGAAGTAAAATATTCAATTTTTTTTTAGTGCTTCCTTGACTAGTGTACATCGTCGGCCCCGACATATAGGGATTTAAGTGACTCTTATTGACAAGCGTCGGTAAGACTGCACCATCTAATTGTTGTAATTGAACTGCTCCACCAGAAGTAATGGAATGAACAAGATAGGGACCTAACCATTGCATTTGTAACTTACCTGGATGCTTGATGAACTTACTGTCATATAACGACACCAAATCTCATATCGCAAACTATTTTTTCTTAATGTGGCGATCATGCCACGCCTTCTGTCGATCCTTCACAACCTATTGGTGGAAGCCAGCAACAAAATGGTCTTCTTCAAGCTGTATCAACTGTGCAATTCATTCTTCTAACGCTTCTGCATCGTCCATGCCCATCGCTGCGGCATGCGCAGACTGGGAACAATATACTCCATGGGCATGACTCCCTCTTTCCCATAGACCAACTTAAATGGTGTCTTCCTAGTTAGTTGTTTACAAGTAGTGTGATAGGCCCATACCTCCACTGGAATTTTTAGGCCCCAGTCATCATGATTAGCGTTACATACCTTAATCAACGTTGTCTCCAAGATTTTGTTGAATGCTTCAGCAGTCCCATTCGCCTGTGGATGGTATGGTGTACTCCTCTTATGTTGCACATGCAACTCCTTAGTTAGCACTTTCATAGTCCGATTGACAAAGTGACTGCCCTGGTCACTCATCAAGATCCTAGGACTCCCAAACCGTGTCACGATGTTTTCAAACATGAACCTCGTTGTCGTCGCAGTGGTACAATCCACAACTGGTGCAGCTTCCGCCCACCTGGTGAAATAAGCAGTTGCAGTAATGATGTATCGTGTACCAGTCCACTTCCCTATTGGATTAATAGGACCCACAAAATCCATAGCCCACTTATCAAATGGTTGCAAAGTCACCTACGGTACCAGCGGCATCTCATCCCACCACGATGGTTTACCAACACACTGGCAGCCATCGCAACTGTTTGCATAGTCAGCGACATCGTTATGCAATGTAGGACACCATAGTCCGATGCACAACACCTTCTGCGCAGTAGCCCAACCTCCATTGTGACCTCCCACAACTCCTACATGTGCTTATTCGAGAATGGGACCATGATCATGTGGTAAAATACACCATCGCAAGATTTCTTCTAGTCTAAACTTATATAACTATCCCGCAATTAATTGAAAATCAGAAGCCTTTACGACCAACTGCTTCTTTTAGCATGTTGTCATGTCCTCCAGTGTGACACCAGTGGCCAAAAAATAAATAATTGGTGCATAGTGATCATCTGTGATGTCAACATGGAAATGTTGCGTATCTGGTAATCCATCATCAATATTGGTCTGTTCTTCCCCGTTCTCGACACGAGACAGATGATCAGGGCCAGCGTTCAATCACCCTGGCTTCACAATTATTTCAAAATCAAACTCTTGGAAGAGTAATAGCCATCGACAGATCTTCCCCCCAACACAGGCTTATTGACCAGGTATTGCAAAGAAGAATGATCAGTAAACATCTTGAAATGTTCACCCAACAAGTAGTGCAGAAATTTTTGCAGTGCATAAACCATCGCCAAGCCTTCCCTTTCTGTCGTTGTATAATTTTGTTCAGCAAAAGACAGCTTCTGACCGGCATATGCGATCGAGTGATCCAGGTCACCCTCACCTAGTTGTGCAAAAACGACCCCTAGTGCAATAGAAGAACCGTCGATGTGCACATGGAAATCCTTATCCCAAACAGGAAAAACCAATATGGGCGCGGATGCCATCTTGGCTTTCAAAGTGTCAAAACTTCCTTGGCATTCCTGAGTCCATTTGTAGGATGCATCCTTCTTTAGTAATTTCTCCACGGGGGCAGTAATCGCACCGTATACTTTGATAAACTTATGATAGTATCCGGTATGCCCTGGTGTGGCTTGAAGCATCTTGACATTAATGGGTGGTGGTAAACTGAGGATTGCGCGATATTCACCGAATCGACCAACAGACCTTCTTTGTAATGTCCCAAATTTGGCATTGGTTCACAATGGCCAAATCAAATTTTCCATATTCATGAAAGTTGTCAAATGGATGCTAAAAGTCAAATAATTGCCAAGGACAAAAATCACTAGTTTCCTAGGTTGCGGGTGGAAGCTTTGATATTTGGAATAAGGGAGATAATAAATGATGTTTAGACATTAGAAGGGGATAAATATTTAATAATGTATCTTATTAAATAAATACAAGAGAAAATGGAAGTGCCAATGGGCCATGAAGACACATGGAGACTATGGGGCTCACACTAGCTAGAATTCCTATGTTACAGTGGTATCTTTCTCTTGCAAATTTGAATATATGGGAAGTCTAATGTTTTTGTATGGATTATAATGTTAATATACTTGTCCATATACTTCATAGGTATAAATTGGGACGAAGTGTAACTTACATGGGAGAGGAAGAGCCAAATGGGAGTTTCATGGACACTTGACTAGATTCCCCTTACATTTATGAAAACTATGACACCAATTATGGAGATTCTATGACAGTTATGACCCAAGCCAGATCTAAAGGCTAACATACTGACATTTCAGGCCTGAATAGAGCATCTTGGAGGTCGAAATTGGGAGTTGAAGAAGGCCAAGAGGCTCCTACTCAAATTTGGGAGAAGAGGGAAGGTGAAGAGAGAGGCCACATGGCATAGCATGAGAAGCCACACCAATTCGACTTAGATTTGATTTATGGATGGATTTGGAACCTTAGAATACCAATAAGTTTTATAAAATACAGGGATCAGCCATGAGAAGAAGCTTTTGCTCATTTGTGAATTGTGAGAGCTAGTGGATGGCTAGTTTTCTTGCTTAAGCCAATTTCGAGGGTGAAAGATTTCCATCCTAGTTGGTGTTTGGAAAGGCCACTCAGGTATTTCATGGATCATTAATAGAGTATTATTTTTATTTGTAAGCTATAGGAAAGAATGTGGATTCTTCTATTGCAGCACTCTCTCTCAACTATTTCCAGTTTTCACACCATATTCATGACAATGGAGGGATTGCGCTTTGGGTGAGCTATTGATCTCTTTGGGTAATATTATAATGCTAATTATATTATGTTCTGATGTATATGCTCTTTATTTCATGTTTAGAATACTCTCAGGTCAAAATACCCAAAATAATTCATGTAAAAATGTTGAACAATGAAGAAATAGTGTCATTTCCCCACTATCTTGTTGTGAACCATTGTAATGCTGATGATTTCTAATTGGGAGAGAATTTCATTGTCAATTTATGATTGGAATCAGTTAAATATTCTATTTTATTCATTCTTAGAAAGTTTCAAGTCGAAATTCGCAAGATTTGTATGTCAAAATGACTTTTAATGAGCAAGCAATGACCATTTCCACTCCATTTTGATATATGCCATGGTAATGCTTATTATTTCGAATGGAGGAATGTATCTCTAATAAATGTATGATGGATGTACTGTATTTAATGTTTATTTCAATTCTCATGTTCAGTACTTAAGCATTGGAAGCCATTTTACTCATTTTTATTGCATTGGGAGAAGATTTGGTGCATTTTCCCCAAGGGTCAAAATTGTGACTTGGGGGTTGTTTTGGAAAGAGTCATAACAGACTGTATAAACTGAACCATGATGCATATGAGAATTTTAAAAGGTACCTTACACATAACCAACCTCTTTTAATAAATTCAAGTGACTTTGGGATCATTTGTGAAGCCATTTCCGGCAATTACCCGGGGGGGGAATTGGAGCCCCAATTTGCTAGTAAAGGCTCCTACTTTGAATAGAACATTAAAAAAGTTTGTAGATGTAATTGGGAGGTAAAAAAACACACATGAACTTGATATTTAAGTTATATTATCATTCATGTACCTTCAAATAAAATTTGGAAGCATTTAGGTCAATTTGGAGGTCTAGACATCAAAACTAGTCAAGAGCCAAAATTGTGAAAAAAACTGGAAAATTGGGCATTTTAATAAAATTTCAAAAAGGGGACATTACAATGGTATCAGAGCATGGTATTGGCACCTATTGAAGTTATGGATGGTATATATGAATTGAAGAAATTCATTAATCCATGTGGTGATGATATGTCCAGGCAGGTTAAGCAAGCATTCAAATTGGCACATAAAACTATTCATTATGAAGATCTTAATGATTAGTTGAAGGAATTTATAAAATATAATTCAAATAAGAACTCATTAAGGAATAATCATCAATGCACAAGTAGGGAGGAGACCAAGGAACTACAAATTTATGTGGGTGCTGAAGAAGAAAAGGCATTACATGAAGATGATCGAAATTCACTCCCAACTGACTCTAAAAAATATGAAGAGACATCACATGAGTATGAAGAAGTTTTTATTCAAAATACTGAAGATAATTTTGGACACATGCTACCTTGGAAATGAAACAAATAGAATCTACTGATGGATGCTTGAACTATGAAGGAGTACATACTGATGGGTGCTCACACCTCTATGTTGGTGACATAGAGATCACTTTTGAAAATGTTGCTGCAAGCCAAAATTCCATTAAACATGAAAATGAAGACCTTGTAGCAGTTGAAGAAGAAATAAGATCAACTTCCCCATCACCACTTGAGCTTCATGAAGTTGGTGCAAGCAAGAAGGAAGAATATGAGGAGGTTCATTTGCAAGAGCCTCATTTTCTTGAAGGGTCCTTAAAGATGAATGAAAAGAAGATCCAAGAGGCCCTTAGCATACTCCATGACACTCAAGCATTGGTATCAAATTATTATTGTAGAGCTACTTCCTTGGAGGAGCCACCATTCCTTGAAGACATGGAGAAGATTCAAAGAGCAATGTGCAACATCAAAGGTAATTTCATGTCTTTTCTTTTTTATAGAAAAAATTTCATTGAGCTTAGTGAATGGTTACATGAATCCTATTTGAATAATAATGAAGTTATTCATAATCTCACAATTCAAAATGAGCAACTTCTTGAAAAGTTGCAAGACACTTGTTTTTCCTCTAATGTTTCAGATTTTCATAAGGTAGATTGCTTGGAGGATTCTCATGACATGATGGATCATGAGAAACATGAAAAATTGCAGGTTCTTGGTGTGCTTGAGGATTATAGTGATGAGATCCAATCACTAGTAATGGCGGAAGAGGAACTTGAGTTTCCTCTTGAAAATGGTTACACAATTTTTGAAGACGTGCATAATTCCAACACCTTGGAACCAACCCATGAGGAAAGTTTTTCATTTTCTAGGGAGGTGAATAATCCTACTCCTATGGATACTTCACATTATGACAATTTTTCACTTGCTGATAATTTAGGTGAGTTTGTTCTTTCTCCTACATCCTACACTTCTAAATTTTGCAGCAGTCATCCTAATGAAGTATGGGTGAAAGGTTTCTTTTTTATGGTGCCACATGAAGAGCACGGAAATTATATTTCTCCTTTTGATGATGGAATTATTAGAGAACCATATTATTTAAATTTTCATCACATCATAAATTTTCAAGTGGAAATTCCTAAGAGTTGTATGTCAAAATGACTTTTAATGAGCAAACAATGACCATTTCCACTCCATTTTGATATATGCCATGGTAATGCTTATTATTTCAAATGGAGGAATGTATATATGATAAATGTATGATGGATGGACTGTAATTAATGTGTATTTCAAGTCTCGTGTTCATTACTTAAGAATTGGAATCCATTTTACTCATTTTTATTGCATCGAGAGAAGATTTGGTGCATTTTCCCCAAGGGTCAAAATTGTGACTTGGGGGTTTTTTTGGAAAGAGTCATAACAGACTGTATAAACTGAACTATGATGCATATGAGACTTTTAAAAATTCCCTTACACATAACCAGCCTCTTTTAATAAATTCAAGTGACTTTGGGATCATTTGTGAAGCCATTTCTGGCAATTACCTGGGGGGAATTGGAGCCCCAATTTGCTAGTAAAGGCTCCTACTTTGAAGAGAACATTAAAAAAGTTTGTAGATGTAATTGGGAGGTCAAAAAACATACATGAGCATGATATTTAAGTTATATTATCATTCATGTACCTTCAGAGAAAATTTGATAGCATTTGGGTCAATTTGGAGGTCTAGACATCAAAACTAGTCAAGAGCCAAAATTGTGAAAAAAAATTGGAAAATTGGGAATTTTAATAAAATTCAAAAAAGGGGACATTACATTCTTTGCAGACAATGTGCCCCAATAGCATGCCAAATGGTGCACAAAAAATACATTTTTTAGAGTTTAAGGAAATCTGATGCTAGCAACACCTTTCCAGCATTAGCCACAGGTTGTCCAGGTGGTCCCTAATTAGTCCATAGACAGTCCAGTCATCCATATACACTTGCAGGAACTTTTGAATAAAATATTTAAATATAGTGACAATTATGCTAGAGAATACAGCTGGTGCATTCTTCATCCCAAACGACATGACTGTATATTGAAAACATCCCCACTCAATGACAAATGTAGTCTTATGGCGATCCTCCTTCGCAATCCAGATCTGGTGGTATCCCGAGAAGCCATCCGTGAAAGAATACATCTCTTGGCCACTTACACCTTCAATAATTTCGTCTGTAAAAGGGTTCGGGAATGGATCATGTACACATGTATCATTCAACTTCCTTAGGTCGACGCAAAAGCGGATTTCCCCTATCTTTTTATCCTGGACCACCATAGGACTTATCCACTTGGATTCTTCTATAGGCTCAATGATCCCAACATCAAGCATCCATTCAATCTCGGCCTTCACGCGGTCCTTGTATCGTGGATTCAGTCGATATGGCCTCTATCGCACCGGTTTGGCATCTGGTTTCAACATGATTTTCATCTCCCACAGGTCTCCTAAAATTCCCTTCATTTCTGAAAACCGTGTTGGAAAAAGGTCTTAGAATTCATGTAGTAGGTTCGTGATCCTAGACATGGTCTCCTTGTCTAGGTAGTCTCCAACATTAGCAAATTTCGGGTTCTCTACTGACCCAGTGTTAACTTTTCAGATCTTCAGCGGCTGACTCATCGAGTCCGTCAGTATGTCGGGGGATGTGACATTGTGGCTTCCTTTGGACTCTGGAATATTAACATCCCGCAACTCATCATCATCTTCAGGTTCCCCCGACAAGTTGTAGCAGGCCATCATAGACTATATTGAACAATGCACATGTGGATCAACTAGAGAGGCGACATGGGTGACCTTGAGTATGACGTCACGGATGATTTGTAAAGCATTGCATACCTCTGGGTTAATGTCCTAAAAACTAGATGTCTATGCAAAACAAACTGACAACTCCTCCCAAGTGGTGATAGTCTTACGCAATTCTATTGCCATATACCAGGATCTTGACATTTCTTCCAGAGTGTGAATGAAAGTGTGGACCTATTCATCTCTGGGTCGCGACACCCATAAAGTCTGACACTGGATTAAATGACCAGTGGGATCACTCTGTCCGTCATATCTTCCAACATGATAGACCTCTAAATCGCCAAAGCGGACCATCATCAATCTGTGACACTGATCCCAGTCATGGATCATCATCTGTTTGTTTGTCGCCCACCATCAAGCCGAAGTAGCCTTTAGTGCTACATCAAGAGCCAACATCATTTGTGATTCAAAAAATTTCTCTTTGAATTCCTTAAAGAACTCTGATAGCCCCGACAGTCCTTGATAAATGGGAAACTCGACTAGTTCAGTTACAACATGCCGGAGAGACTCTGTAATCAACTCGTATTTCCTAAATGATACCTCATGCAACCAATTTTGCCAATTTTCTAGAGCATATTCAGAGTCAAAGGATGTGAAACTTGCACTGCACCATCCAAGTTCGCCATCGACGGTAGGATGGATATAGTCTTCAGAGATGTTATAAGTGTGATCCCAACTTCTCCCAACTTCATCCTTTACAGGTTCAATATATCGTCGTCCTTCCTGAGGGTCTATAGGAGCAATGACCTTGACATCCTGGTTTTCAAATGTCATAACTCATTTTTTGAAGTAGATAACTGCCATGCTATCATTAACCCATACAATCCCTAGAAGCACGGGATGGGAACCACCGTCTTCTACAACTTCTATCACATCAAAGTCAGCATGTGTTTTCATACCTTAAATGTCGACAACCAAATTTGAAATGCAGCCAATGGGATGAACCTTCACCTGATTTGCTAGTCGCAGCTATACTGGCGACCATCCCAATGTTGGATTTCCCATCAATTGCCAGGTTTGCTTGGTCAGAATGTTTACATCTGATCCAAGATCCAAAATGATAGAGTCAACCTCATAATCTCCAATCTGGATATTCATCCTCATCTCCTTCCCTGTCTTCCTATTTTGCAAGCAATTCACAGCAGAATCCTTCACTGTCTTATCCAGGTGGTGCAATAATGTCTCAAGCTCAAGAATGGCATCATAGTCCCGTGTCAGCGATAAACAAATTTCAAATAAATTCTGCAAGGTACCATATTTCCACAATGGTCCTGCCTCCACAGATGGATCAAAAGCAACTGGCATATCAACAATTGGTAACTTACCCGGATTTCGCCCAATTGCATCCTTTGCGTCAAAGAAGGTATATTTCTCTGTTGCAACATCAAATGCGACCTTTTTCTTACTAGCGAGCCAAACTTGTAGCCATGGTCCATCGTCTCCAGTTGTCGCACCAGCGCGAGTGACGATCCCAACGTTAACATCCTTCATCTGTGGCTCAGCCTGAATAGTGGAAACTGTCGATCCTTGATTCAAGTTCAATGGAGGTTTCTAATTCAATGGTTGATTCATTAGTTGGTTCTGACGGTCTGAGGTGGGTTTGTGTCTGAGTCTGTAGTGGGACCTGGTTCTGCATTATCGGTTGGTTCTGTACTAGGAATGTAGGCTGATTCTGATTCTGCACATTCTATAACTGAGAAATATTTCATGCCTACCATTTTGCAATCAACTAAGGGAAACTTTCAACATTATGATCTCTAGTTGCACAGTATGTACACTGCGCATGAAGGAATTCCCTCTGATAATGCTCAAATACCCCACAGGTGTAGCACTGGATTGATTCACGACCTCGTCCTCCTCCTCGACCTCTGAACCCTCCGCAAAATCCTCCTCGGACTCCTCCTTGCTGAAACTATGGTTGGGCCATTTGTTGCTGTGGTGGGTTTGGTTGCTGCTGGACACAGTGCACGGTTTGAACATATTGTGGTGGATTATATTGTGGTCGCAGTGCCTGGTTATACTGCGGTTGTAGCACCATTTGTGGTTGAGTTGCAAACTGCAACTGCACTATAAACTGGCGGCTGCGTTTGCAGAGGGACAAACTGCAACGGAGGTGGTGGTGTATACGGAACTTGAGTTGCAAGTTGTACTACTTGTGGATGTACTTGCATTGTCTAGTGGTCCTCACCTTTCACAAAGTATGAATCATACGTCATTTCCTGGAGCAAATCATAAGCGCGACAGTTTTTGTCGTCATGTCCAACCGATCGACAAAATGTACAGTACACATTTTCTTCCTTGGTAACCATCTTCTGCATGTAATCATAGTTCTCATCTTGATTCCCATAGACCTAACATATATGACACCATGGTACACGAGCACAGCTTAACAGATTTGGGGCTCCTTACAGCAAATAATTCTGAAATGTCGGACAGGTGTCCTTGGTATGTCCACCTGCATGGCAACGGGTGCACCAAATATCATCATGATATTCCTTGGCATTTTTTATATCTTATAGTTGGAGCGTCAAATTGGCCAACTGTGCTTGAATCTGGTTCATTCCGACCGCAGATTCTCTTACTGGTGAGGCCTCCAATTTCGTCATGATCTCCAAAGCCTCGCTTTGTGTCGCAATCTTTTGCTGCATTAGAGGTTGTCTGATATGTGGGACAAGTGCGATGATGAACCATTCCTTGTGCTAAACATCGCTCATTTGAAAACTGACCCAAACCATCAATGTCTTAAACCACTGATCAAAGTCCCAAATTATCTCATTGGGGAACTGTTTGATCTCCTTCAATTCAATAATATACTGAGCCTGAGACTTATAGAACCATTTGTTGGTGAAACCCACCAACAAATCCTCGTCGACAAGGGTTCCCTCTCTATTGACGCCCTACCAGTGCAATCTCCCTGAGCACCGGCCCAGAAAGGTTTTACCCTGCCCAGCAACGTCCGCGGAGTAGACGAGGTCTCACCCGAGGCGTTCAAGGGAGAGCTGTCGGAACCAAGTTTCCAATAGTGGGGATGGAGGATATGGGGATCTGACAGAAGGACACCATAACTGCTAGATCGAGAGCTTGCAGTCGACTTTACACCATTTCGTCAACTTGCAAAGTGTATCCAGAACTTATGCAATCATTTTAGCATCATATAGTCATCACAATATTACTAATACCGCATCATTGTCCATAGAACATGTCTACTCTTAGTGCAACAGACAGTAGCAGAAAAACAGATCACATCGATATAAAAGAGATTAAATCACAACAACACTATACCAAACCAGTTCATAACATCATAGAAAAACAAGTCGCACATTAGAACAGATTATACCGCAATAGTGATAACAAACAAGATTTGTACCACAATTTCCATATCATACTAATCTTGCGCAAAGAATCACATTACATAATTCTTCTCCAAAACCAGATTCTGCATACATAAGGAAAACGCAGATACACAAAAAAATCTTCACAAAACTAGATCGCACTAGATCTTATGCCCCAACTATCCTTTGATGTGATTCTCCTATTCTTGGTCTATGGTCGATGCCCCTATCTACTTGCAAAACTAGATCTATAAATAGGCTTGCACCATTAGATTGAAGGTCCATTTCTAACTAACTTATAACCGCTAATGGCTTATTACAACAAAATTTGGCCAAATAACATATAAAATATTCAAAGCGGTTATTCTTCCACCCATCGCGCTAATCTGGCCTTGCGTGGTACCGTGTGAGGTTGCGTAGCTACCATGATGCTGCGCAACCCACTTACCAAAACCCCTGCCAACAGTCAAACTAGCATTGAATTCTGACCCAAAATGTAGTGGTGAGTTGTGGTCTTGCATCTCACATTGTCAAATTCTTTTGATGCATGTAGTAATTCATAAACCAACCCCATAATTGGAATCCGTATGGGATAAACATGCACAAACATATAACAAATTTCCAAGACCATATGTAACATATTATGTGATATAGAATACTTTGGGCGAACCCTAGTGAGAATAAGAGTCATGTGTTCTTCTTATGACTTATTCATGATATGTAGGAACAATTACAACTTGATTGATATAACTTTGATTACATGCTTTGATGAATATGGGATAGTCATATTCATATGAGAACTAACACGCCCCCGCATGCACATGTGTGTGTAACAAATGCAAGACCGTATGTAACACATTCTACAGGACAAATGTAAGACCATATGTAACATATTATGTAATGTGCTATACATTGTGTGAACCATAAGAAGAATACTCAAGTGTTGTTCTTAGGACTTATTCATGATACACGGGCACAATGAGAACTTGATTGATTTAATTTTCAAATTAGAGGAAATTTCAACTCAAAATGGGCCTCCTAAGGAAAATAATAAAATAATAGTTAAAATAATAAAATAATATTTATTAATTTTGGTGGAAGAAAAGAAAAAAAAACTCCTTTTTTATTCGTATTTTCGACATATATCCCAGTGTTTTTACTCAAATTTCGATCGGAAGAGCTCGTTGGATTCGGAATTAAATTCTGCATCCAACGAGTATCAACTCTGCATACTTTTGACAGACCCCTCTACCCCAAAAATAAGAAATACCTAAAACAATGTGATGATGATGTCATCATCACATTTTTTCAGGTATTTCTTGTTTTTGGGGTAGAGGGGTCCGAAAAAAGTATGCAGAGTGGGTACTCATTGGATGCAGAATTTAATTCCACATCCAACGAGCTCTCCCAATCGAAATTTGATAAAAGCAGAGAGATATGTCGAAAATTCTAACAAAAAAAATAGTTTTTTTATGATACCTATCCCCAAATTTATATTAAAAATTTGTTTAAGACCTATACAGTATTTCAAATTTAAAGCAATTTCATTAGCTAACACATGATGAAAAGGAATTTAAATTAGGGTTGAAAGGCCCATTTTGACTTGAAATTTCCTCTAACAAGTTATGCTTTGACGAATATGGGATAATCATATTCATGTGATATTCATATGAGAACTAACACACCCGTAAACAAATGCAATACCGTATGTAACATATAATGTGATGTGGTATACTTTGTGTGAACCTTGGTGAGAATAACAACCATGTGTTCTTTTGAGGATTTACTCATGATATGCAAGCATAATTACAATGTGATTGATATAACTTTGATGCCATACTTAAATGAATATGGGATAGTCATATTCATATTCTTACGAGGGAAGAGTTCCTTCCTTGTGAGTCATAGTTCATATAAGGAAAATTTATTTGGTAGAGTCCATAGGGAGGCATAGTTCCTATCAAGGAATATTTCCTATCGTGTAGAATTCCTATTACAAGGTAGACTTCAAGTATCAAGGCATAGGTAGAGTTCCTATCGAGGTATTTAGTTCATGTCAGGCAGTGTTGCAAAGTTCCTCTCAAGGCAGAGTTGGTGGTTCGGAGGAATGATTATTACCCTCCCCACCTAGATTCAATTCTTATAAGTGACTTGATGATTTTATTGAGCCCTTATAATATACAAAGCTTATGCATTAAAATATCATTTTTGTTTATAATTTATATAAATTAGCATGATTGTGGTTTATATTTTATAAATTATATATATATAATTTTCAATTATTTTAAAATGTGTCTTTAGTTGTAGATCGTAATTTGTTTTTATGAAGTTTGATATTTTTACTATAGGTTATGCCTTAAGTTTGATATATGTGATATGTTTTAGATAGATGCTTTATTAAGTAAAATTTTAGAATAACTCAAAACATTAGATGTTGAGATTTTTTTTTTTCAAAATTTTAGATGTAAGGGTTAAAATTATTTACTAACAACTCTGAAAATCTCTTGTGCTTTCAACCTTTTAAGATATAGTTTTAATTATATTATTAATAAAAAAAATACTTTAAAATTGTAAATGCATAATTGAAATTAATTTTAATAAAACCAAATTATGTTAATATTATAAAAAAGTAAATAACAATGAAATCAAAGATTTGATTTTGAAAATATTAATCTGTTATTGAGTATGTCATCAAACTGGTGACTTTGTAAATTCATGCTCAAACTAGACTCTAAAAGCCTCCAGCCATATACATCCCGAAATTAGGAAAAAATGATCCCAAAGCAAAAAATATGACAAAAATGATCCCAAAGCATAAACTATTGAGTGGAGAAGAGGTTGTAAAAGCATTGGAAAAAAAAGTTGGAAAAAATTAATAATGATACCATAACGTAAATTTACAAGGTATGAAAGATGAAGAGGAATAGATCAAGGAAATCCACATATTTATATTTCTTATTGTGCATGCATTGATTGGATGTCATTGACCGTGTCATATCCTATTCTTTCCTTGCAATGCATACTCGTATCATTTTCATATACAAGTGCATGGCCTAGAACACCCAAAGATAAACCTTGTCTGCTTGCATGTATAAATGTAAATCCTGAATTCAAGCACCACAAGTTAATTCTATTTCACTTGGATTTTCAGTTGGGAACATCTCTTCACGGGGCAGATTCCAAACTAATCCTATCCTTTTCTTAACAATAGAATTGTAAGAAAGAAAAAACAGGGCAATATGCAAAATTGCATGGGCATAAAAACTAGTAAGTGTTAGATGGGCAACTTATTTAGTATTGTTGTTCCATGTAAGGTTTTGTATGAGATTGGTTTGAAAACCCTAAATATCCTCTGATGTTTTAAGTGAGCTAGCATCCATCTCAATCAACTCACTGCCATCAAAACTTGTGTTAGCACCCATGGAAAACTAAACTTTAAGTGGAAAACAGGTACAACAACAAGGTAGTAACAAAAGCCAAAGCTAAATCATGAAAGTTTGACTTCAGACTTCAGAGTATAAATAGACATTGCATATTAATTGAAATCAATTGCCATCTCTCCTGGTTAGTTGGATAAGTTATTTTTTTAAGCACCACTAACCCCACCCAGGCTCGAATTTCAAATTTTTTTTACCTGTCAGTTCACGATTTGACGACGGTTTTATATTTTTTATGCATGTCATTTTATATTTTTTTTAAGGCATCAGTAACCCCACCCAGGCTCGAATTTCAAACCTTTTTTACCTGTTAGTTCAAAATTTGACGATGCTTTTATATTTTTGATGCATGTGATTTTACGTTTTATGAGTGTCAAATTTTTATACATAAAAAATTATTGGCATAATAATAAACATGTCTAACATATGTGTAACCTGTAACATCAAAAAAATACTCCACAATATTATTGGAATTCACCAAATACATATTGAATTATAATTTTCGATCAAATTATCTTTCAACAACATATATTAGTAAGAATATGAGTCTTAAACATGACGTTAACACTTAAAGAAAAGTATACACGGTATATTTTAAGATCATATGTTGAAGAAAATAGAAAGACTAAGTGGTGTCCAGGTCATGGTTACAATTGCCACCTATGCTTCTACTATATTCATTCTGTCCATTTGTGTTCATTCTCCCTCTTTATATATATATATATATATATGTTCATGGGGCATAGATCGGGTGGTTGAGATATTTGGTTGTTGCATTCTCCACCTGGGTTCAAATCTCGTCGAGGACATTTTCTCCTTGGGAGCCCTTGCATGTAGTGAAATATTAGGTTTGTGAGTTGTTGATCGTGAACCCTCTCGGGGGTAGTTTCCCAAGTTCATGTATACTTGCCAAGCGAGTACAAGAGATATTTTCCAAGGTGGATGTAGCCATGGTATAAATAGGGCTTCCGTGGTGAACCACTGTGAGATATATATATATTGCAGAAATACATATACAATTTAGTGCAGTGTAGGATCCAAAATGGGCATTACAAGTGTAGCAAGAAGATTCGGAGTGGATAAGATGAAGGTCAAGATGAACATGAACAAGAACATGAACGCGGCTATGGAAACCACATTAAGTGGCCTAATTTGCAGAAACTATTTAGCAACAATTGATGCATTTGCTTCTGTTGTTCCTATTGTTTCTTCCGCAGCACAACTCAACACAAAATTGCAAGACATGCTAGCAAGCTACCGCAGATTGATTTGTTTACAAAATGTTGATTGGTTGCGACACGATTCACTTTTTATGCGGTTTTATTTAATTAAATGATGAAATTCAAGTTCCTAATCTAAATGCATATAATCGTCAAACATAAACCTCAATAATGATGTCATGTCCCCACCAAATTGACCAACAAAAATGTGGACCATGTTAAACACCTAGGGGGACTAAGTGGAATTAATTAAATTGCCTAGGGAAATTTTGTTAAATAAAACTTATTGAGGTATGTATTTAATTTTTATTTATCAATAATATTTATTATGTAATTTAATGATGTGGAAATGAGCTTGTCATGTTAGGGAGGGCGCATTGGGAAAGTCAACTTGCCAAGGTGAAAGAATTTGAAACTCTATGACAAAAGCAGTCAGGGAGGAAAAGGGAAAGTGCCTAAAAGCCATAGAAAAACAAATAGAGACAAAAGCAGGAAAGTTTTAGCAAAGGAGGGTGCAGTTTCCTTTTGGGGATTCAAACAAATTGTTAGGACAAAAGCAGAAAAGTTTTGGCAAAGGAGGACGTAGTTTCCTTTTGGAGACTCGGTCTCAAAATCAGGGAAAAGCATAAAGCTGTCAGGGATAAAAGAAGCAAATATTTGGCTAAGGAGGACGCAGTTTCTAAGTCATAAGGATGACTTGCACAAGGAAGCATGTCCACATGGTCCTACATTCCAATTTTCTAAGGGAGGGCACATGTGTGGTTAGGGTTAGGGCTTCTAGGTGGTTGACTTGCTCTCACTATTAATTCTTGCACATGATCTAGGAACTAGGAATCAAAATCATCAAATAATAATTAACAAATACTCATGAATTGGAAATAATCGGATCCAGAATGGTTTCCTCTCTGTATATTTAATAAACAATAAAGGGTTACAATTCCAATGCTGAGCAATGGCTTAACTCCATGAAGAATTCGAATACCTAAGGAGACAATTCAAATTCAGTGAGTGAGTCTAGCTTAACTGACTCTCAACCATTCAATCTCACTCAGTTAACCACTTGACCAAAACCATAATTGACTCACCAAACCCTAACTAAAGTCGGAGTGCAATAAATGACTGAATCTCAACTAAAGGAGATCAAACACATGTCATAGCAATCCAATCATCAAGTGCTAGTGCTCCATGACTTCAATGAACCCCGGTGAAGTTAACTGAAGCTGAACTCACCATCAGAAGTTGGTGGAGGCGCCCTGTTGACTCCAGATCATTAAATAATAATAAATAATCATTAAATAATATATTTAATGAGAGGAGGCTCCCTAACTAACTGGTTGAACTGATTGTAACCACCAGTTAGCAATTAGGTGCATTAATATCACTCAGATCACCCCCGAAGTGCTCCAGTGAGCCTCCTTGACTGTAGGAGAAGGATAAGTTAGCCTCCTTGACTGTAGGTAGGCGTGGGTGTGACTGGATGATGAAAATTAATGCTCCACTTATGTCAATTAAACTTAGGATAGTGGTTTAACTAGGCCAATTTGACTGAAAGAGTGTGTATGATGGTAAATGTCTCCAACACCCCCCCTTAAGCTATACTCAGGAAGAGTTAGAAAACATAGATGCATAAAATGATAGGGCCCTAGAAACTAAGGCCATAGGTCACCCTGTACAATAAAGTAACTGCTTAATATAACCAAGGAAACGGAGAAAATCTCATGGGAAAAATACCCCCCCTCAAACTAAGCAGTAAATGAAGAATTGGTTCTTCTATGCAGCGGCATCCTGAGACTGTGCATGTGAACATCTGAATCCAAACTAAATGAATATGTCTGGAGGAATCTTCCACTTTGGAAGATGAACAATGCACTCAACTGAATCAGAAATATAAGTAGCTGCACGGTGAAAACTGGACCCATATAGAGCAACTGAAATCTTCTGAAGAGAGAGAAAAGGTTCTTGAGGATTCGAACCATGTGTGGAAAAATCAAGAAAATGATATGTTGCAGCCTTGAACAGAAAACCATGAGTGGTAAAATCAGCCCCAATTTTTAGGAGCAATTGTCCATGCGGATGCAGAATGTCTTCCTCTTTACTAGTTCTGTGAGGAGATGAGCTTGTGACCAAAGGTAGAGAATCCCTGGGACTCTGGAGGGCGAATGCTTGAGCTCCATAATATGATATAGCTTCAGAAATATCTAATGATTCACAAAATAAAATATCAGCAACCTCATAAGAGGAAACTAACACCAAATCCCCATCAGTAAATTTGAAGAAGAATTGTGGTACTTGATTTTTCACACCGGAATTGGTGAGAGCAGCTACAAGCATGGTTGAAAGCTCTTGGATTTTAAAATATGAACCAAATAATATCAGATCAGAATGTAAATCAGATCTAAATAAGTTCACAACAGATCCAAAACTATGAAATGAAATCAAATCCCCAGCAGCAGTTTTGAAGGAGACTTGCGGTACTTGTTTCTTCACACCGTTGATGAGAACAGCTACAAGCAGTACTGAAGGTTTATGAACCTGAAATTTTGAACCAAGAAATATTAGATCAGATCCAAATAAGATAATATCAGATCCAATAAGGTTCATAGCAGATCCAAAATTATGGTCAACCGAGACGGTGGATGCACAGTTGTCTTTTTCTTCAAAATTATGAATTTTGGTGCATGCAATCCTGCAGGAATTTGCTGGAAGATCTAGATCATGGGGAGTGAATGTGTCACTCTTATAATATGATATTTCTTCCAAAATATCCAACTTTTTACATATTTGCACACCAGCAGCAACATTAGAGGGAGAAAAATCAAATTTCTCTTCACTTTCGGAAGCAGTTACTGGTAAATTTTGCACAGATTTCAAAGGAAAATCACTGTTGAATGTTTGCATGGAAGTGCAGCAGTATTTTTCTTCAATATCAAAGATTCAAATGTCTTCTTCTATTTTAGCAATATGAGAAGATGAGATATCAGAGATCTCATGAACTTCCGGAGCATCAGGAGAAGGAGTCACTTCATGGAGACTTTCTTCAATTCGAATTGAATGTGTAGAAGATTCTACTTCATCTTCATCTTGAACAACTTCATCAGAGAGAGTAGAGGCGGAGAATTTTGAGTGAAGAACTCTTGTGGTGCTGGCTGTGATCTCCAAAGTACTATTATGATCCTCATTGTGCTTGCCAAAGGTTTTGTCCAATATTGTCCAGACTTCATTTGGGTATTCAGCAGAACCAAGATTAAGGTAGTACAAGCTATCATCAAGGGCCAGACATATTGATCCAAAAGCTCTGTCACTATCATTTAGCCAGTCATTCTCATTCTCATAAGAATCTTTTCCAAGTCCAATAGACACCTCGTCTCTTCAGATATGCAATCATCTTCAACTTCCATTCCGAATAGCTTGTGAATGGGGTGAGAAGAGGGATTGATGAGTCCATTTGAAGTTGTACCTGTTAAGACCTGCAAATCAAAAAAAAAGGGGCACCGTAAGTTCGGACAGCCTGCACATTCTAGGCTTTCATCACACCCAGAATAGTCAATCAAGCAAGCTTGATCAACAAGTTCTTTACTTGGGATATTGAGTGGTAAGCCTTGGCTTCTGGTGCAGTGCTGGAATTTTGAGCTATTGCTCAAATTTCATGGAGAAATCTGTCAAAAATCTTGTTCTTGAGAGATAGATATTCATCCCGCCGTAAGCTCTGATACCATATTAATTCTTGCACATGATCTAGGAACTAGGAATCAAAATCATCAAAGAATAATTAACAAATACTCATGAATTGGAAATAATTGGATCCAGAATGGTTTCCTCTCTGTATATTTAATAAACAATAAAGGGTTACAATTCCAATGCTGAGAAATGGCTTAACTCCATGAAGAATTCGAATACCTAAGGAGACAATTCAAATTCAGTGAGTGAGTCTAGCTTAACTGACTCTCAACCATTCAATCTCATTCAGTTAACCACTTGACCAAAACCCTAATTGACTCACCAAACCCTAACTGAAGTTAGAGTGCAATAAATGACTGAATCTCAACTAAAGGAGATCAAACACATGTCATAGCAATCCAATCATCAAATGCTAGTGCTCCATGACTTCAATGAATCCCGATGAAGTTAACTGAAGCTGAACTGGCCATCAGAAGTTGGTCGAGGCGCCCTGTTGACTCCAGATCATTAAATAATAATAAATAATAATTAAATAATATATTTAATGAAAGGAGGCACCCTAACTGCTGGTTGAACTGATTGTAACCACCAGTTAGGACTTCTCTAGTGCAAAATTGCCTAAAAACCCCAATTCACTCCTAAACTTTTCAAACTTCTCCAGAATTATCTCAAACTGTCTTGAACCTTATTTGATGATACATAAATGTCATACAACCTATATGTGTCTTTCCCCAATACCCTGGTCGAAAGGACTAAATAAATTTCCCTAGTTTCACAGTTGGGTGACCCAAAAGTGGGGGATTAAGTTTTCGCATAGCGAACTTTGAAACTTGAATGGTCCCCGATATAAATGTGTTAGGGGAAATGGATTCACTATTCTGAAATTTACCTTTGGTTTTTTCCCCTTCCTACTCCATGCATACAAATTTCCTAGTAAAACGCATGTCTTTGTCTAGTCTGAAATTTCACTAAGTGTCTATAAGTAATATAATTTTTTTTTATTAATTTGATAGCAGGCTTAGTGATCTGATTTGAATATCAGACTTCGGTTCATTACAAATGATGTGTAGGTTCTTACTTGTTTTCTTATTGCTCCTACCTTATTAATTATTTGTGTGATCTAAGATTAAATAATTATTCTATTCTAGCTTATCCTGTCCTTACAGGGAGCAAATTTAAAATTGGAGTAATACACTATAATTGTTCATACCAATCTCACATATAGTTGTTTCAATCTAATATTCAAATTCAGAGCAAAAATAATATCAAAGGTAGCTTAGATATAATAAACCATTTATTACTCATTCATCAAACATACATTTTATGTAGAAAGCAAAATCATTCAAAACTAAAGAATTAATTCAAAGAAGTTAGAATGATCTCACCATATATTGCACAGAAGTAAGAAGAATAAATTCCACATGATATATTCCACACATTCCAAGCAAATTTATGTGCAAGATTTTCCCAACAAAAGGTCATTCTTATTAGCAGAAAATTCAGTTCTCTTACAAAATAATCCAACCCTCTTGTGCGCTAGCCAAAAGTCCTTCCTATATACATCTCATCTCTATTTATATAACAATCAAAATTCATCATGATGTGACCTTTCATTTACCCTAACCCCAAGGATTCCAAAATTTGTCAGCTAGTGTTTTACATAGGAAGATGCCAAAAATTCAATAAAAGACAAAATTTCAAGTGGGCCTGTTGTTCAGGAGTAAACACCCTAATAACCTAGGATCTGGGTTACCAACTTACTTCTAAAACTTGCAGACAATTAGCTTTAGCTAAGTACAGAAGGGAAATAGGAATAAATATTGGACTCACCCGATTATCGACGGTTGATCCAAGCTATATCTTCTTCCGCTCTACTTCTCTCCAAAGCTTTCAGGGATGCACCTCCTTCACTTGCAAAGAGCAAATTATCCAAGTACAATCTTATGCATGTATATATAACAGGTTAGATAAACAACATATATAGTGCTTAATCAAATATATTCATCAAACCCTAATACATGAAAGAGACTCAACACAAATTTGGAAGAAGAATTCTCTTTATTAACAATTAGTGAATGAGATAAGTGCACAACCCAACGCCTGAGACAAGGACTCCTCTGCAACCAAAGGACTCTAAGTTCTACTGCTCCAAGACTTTTGAAGATATACCACTAGCATAACTTTGCTCTCCAAAATTGATTGATTAATCCCCTCCCCAATGCCTCTATTTATACTTTGGGAAATAGGGCAGTTTCGAAGGTTGAGGAGGTTGAGACAGTTGAGATGGTTAATGATTAGGACTCAAATAATCTCCATTAATTGTGATCTATATTTTTTAATGTCCAATGGAGATGTACGCAATTATTGATACTGGCAACCCGCGTATGACATGCAAGTTGCTTTAAGGGAAACTCGTGTATAGATCTGTACACGGGTTGCAATGGGAATAGTCGCGTACAGTACGCGAGTTGTCAACGAGGATAGTCACGTATGTACGCGAATTTCAATGAAGATAGTCGCGTACACCAATCCACACTTAGAAAAATAATGTAGCAAGCTGGTTGAAGGATAAATGCATCTCATGTCATGCCCATCTATAGTGTTTTGGAAAAATTCAATCCTGAAATGTCCTTTTTTGTACCAACACAATGAATTGTTGGCACTCAGATGGAGAAGTGCCATTTGAGTCGATAACAGATGCCCCCTAATGTGTGAGGTCAGAGGGAAGCAATGGCCAAAATACATTATAATCATTATATTTGTAGAACTCATAAGTCCAATGGAGCAGAGGTACCACCTGAAACAAATACATAATAATGTCATATACAAAGTAATAACTGATATCATGCTATGTTCAATATACTGGAACACCAGCTCCTTTACAATATTTGAGTACATCATATAGTATGGGTACAAGACCATGTATATTACAAAGGTGGATCAAAGCCACAATATACAATAATGTTGAGTATTCAAAGATCTGGAAGCTGTGTAAATAACCACAAACTAATCTTGCGCAACTTACTCCATGAATGTGAAACTAAGGTCTTCATAAACAATCCCAAAGAACCAGTACAATCCAAGCCATATGAATAGATGTTATTGAAGTCGAACATGGAGCGGGTTCAACAGATTGTCAATCAATAGCTGATAATCAACAATTGAAACAAAGGAATTCATCAATAATGAAAGTGACTCCTGAGGTACGATCGTCAAAACTCTAGGTCTTCATCGTCAGGAAGTGGTGATGCCAAACCATATTGTGATAAGGAAGGAAATAGATCCTCCAACAGATCACAAGAGTGACTAGGAACTGGGTAAAGGAAGGGAGACACAAGTAGTAACAAATATGACAATGATGGAATCAGGATATAGATTAGACACGAGGTTAAGTTATTTAATAGTGAGCACAACACAAAGATGACCCAAGGCATCTTTTTAAGTTTATAGATAGAACAACTAAACTTATCTGTCATGTAGGAGACATGATCAGATTCCCCAGGTAGAACTAACAAGAGGAGGAGTAAGAAACTCAAAGTAATAGTTGAACTAAAAGTGAACACTGAGACATGAGTATCGAAAAAAATAGAGAGTGCTTTGTTCAAGGATGACATGCTACCACTAACTGAGAACCAAAAGAAAACTTCTTCCTTACCTTCCCTGTTAAATTTTAACGAGTCCAGGAAAGCCAACTCGGATCTCTCTTCATTTTTTAACCAGCTTGAAGAGAAGAGGGAATAATGCTTGATAGTGTCACTGATTTGTGGATTTTATGAGCCCGAACTAGTACATGCTCACTCGATATTTTCATATTTAGTGAGTCTGAAAATTCCAAAGAAGACTCCAAGGGGGTCTTTTTTCATCCAATTTAGTCTCCTAAAGCCGGAAAAGTATAAAACATACCACAGAAGAACTCTCTTAACTTCCATAGAAGAAAAGGTGAACCTTTTTCGTACTTAGTTAGGGAGGTCTAAAAAAAGTTAAATTACCACCTACCCAACACTCCTTCAAGAGCAGCATATAGCTTGAGTTTTACGAGTGTGAAGGAAAGCAAGATCACTCGAAAAGATCCATTTGAGTACGAGAAATGGGGCTTACAACAATAAAATCAATGCTTTGTTCTTGGTGTTTAACGAGCATGACAAAAACACAAAGTACACTCAAAATCTTTTTCATGTTTAGGTACAGAGCACGAAAAAGAGAAAACTAAGCTCATAGCGGGAGTTCATTTTCTGTAAGTTTAGTCCCTTAGGTCCGGAAAAGTGATAAACCTGTACATATGTATCCTATTTATGGTCAGTTCCTTGAACTACACAACAAAATTGACATTTTCCAAAATAATTACGCATTTTAGCCAAAAAAAAATTTCATACAGTTGTCAAAGTTCAATGTTCAACATAGCATATGAATAGTTGAGAAATAAAGAGTTAGAAGTTAGAATCTATTTTTTCCATACCATGCCCAAACTTAATGAGTGAGTGCATTCTTCAACCACACTGTGAGAAAAATCCAATAAAAAAAAACTAGAAGAGCTATGAGCACACAAGTGGACATATGTGGCCATGTTCCTCAGTCAACTTGAGTGGAAGAAAAGTGCTCCCTAGATGGTTAGTAACATATTAGTATGGTAAAGAATTACGTGGTCATAAAACAAGGATGTTTTTGAGGAAGTATATATAAGGTTGTATACAAAGAAGAGCTGAATACATCAAGACATAAAGTTGAATGAGGGAGGACATGCAGAGTTGGGAAAAAAATACTCTGGAGGAAACCAAAAGGCTTAATAAGACAAAGGGTTACCGGAATAATCTGGGATATAAGAAGTATGAGGAACATAAACAATTTCCATAAAGGAAAAAGTCAGTAACACGTGCTAATTTGAGATGGCAGAGTGAGCTTGAATGGCCAGAATGCATGAGATGGTAGGCAAGCAATGAGAAAGAGGAAGAGGAAGATATGGGTACGAATAAAAAACTACATCAACTTGATTTAAGCATCCTCGGAAAAATGTACATGTTCCACATATCCTTCATGCAGATGTCCAAGTTCCACACATCCCTAATAAGATATATGCAGCATCAACTATAATGCTACTCTAGTTCAACCATTTCAAAATAATTTACCATTAACACTTCTTTTCCTTAATGTTATGCTTTATATCATGTGCAATTTACTCATAACAATTTATATCATCAAAACATAGATACCAGTATTGTTGTGATCCTAATTTCAAACTGCTAAAAGATTTTAAAATTCCAGCAACACGGCATGCCACCTCAATAGACTGGCTATAAATATTCAAACAGAAATGACAAATTATTCTAGAATCTTGTTGGTGGAATATAACTTCTGGCTTCCTAGATAGTTAAGCAATCTATGTTCAACAACCATTAAAATGTACAAACTATGTGCATATTTTCGTATAAAATTGGACAAGGGTTCAAATGCTTCTTTCACGGAAGATCCTGTGGACATCTGCATGCCCAAAGGATGGAAAAAAATTTTGATTCTCCAAATCCTTCACATTTCTTTTGCCTCAATATGATTTTATCTAAGACATACAACCCTGATATTCTTTGGCTATACTTCCAATGTCATAAAAAAAACACCCTAAGCAATAGCAACTAAATAGAAACCTCACAATATCAATTATTGGACTCCCATATCAGACTTACATGCTTCTGTGTGGCTTCTGTTAGTCATCTACATTGAATTCCAGTGGGCTTGTAAATCCTTCTGTTCATGAGAATTGAAAAAAAAATGTATTTTCTATTTCAAGTAGAAATCAAAATATACAAGTGTTGTTCTTTCCAGCACTCTAGAGGACCTGTCACCAAAGTCACTCTTCTTAGCCAAAATATGTGTATAGAATCTGCAAAAACATACATGTTTCTACCAATTTGATCAAAACTAAGCTACACATGTTTGACTGAGATTTCACAGCATAAACCTCTCAAAACTAGAAAAAGTCAAGTATTATGGCCATTTTCATATAAAATTTTCCCCTAAAAAGACAGAAATTGACAACAACTTCCATATACATAACAAGATTTCTTTATAAAATCTGTAGGATTTTTGAATCCTACAGCCCAATATTGGAACTTCTCAACTGAACAAGTTAATATAGGATTTAGATCTCTTCTGGATGAGATCCTCCTTTATTTTCTTATTTATCACCATTTGGCGTTCTTGCAGAGATAATTCTTATTTTGATAAGTTATCTACTTACTAATTCAATTCTCTATATGCTTACTGGGAGTTGCATCAAGATAAAGAGTGAGGCAAACTGATTTCACAGAAATAAATGTGAGATCATTAAATACAGAAAATTACCTCATTTTCAAGAGGTCTTCACTTCTAATTAGCAAGAAACCAGGACTTGCAGAATTTTTCAAAATAGAAGCAACATTCAAGTAAGAAAACGTCTCAGTTACCATGACCACCCTATGCCGTAGGCCTGCATATCCTGTACGAGATTCTCTCCATGGAGCGACCTAGATCATAGAAATGCAGAAAACTATTTCACTTATTCAACGACAAAGTAATTTTGTTAAGAAAAACTTGTTAAACTTGAACCTAAGCATATTAATTTTGATAAGAAGGGAAAAAAAACATAAGAAAATGAGAATACGCTACCGACTAGTAATAGTGGAACTGCCCTAAAAAATGAGGCCTACAATGGTCGTTGTCGTCTTGTGGAATGAAGGTGGGTGAACACCTTTGTTCGTGATCATTCCATTTCTTCTACACAAATAAAAGTTGAAGCCACCTTTAGGAGGAAGTTCGATCATGCCACTGTGGATTTGGTACCCATCTCTCCACAAGGCCTTCACTTTCACTTCCTGCATGATCAAAAAAAACTCAAAAATATATCATTCAAGTACTCCTCACCATCTCAAAAAGCGAAGAACAGACCCTTGTCAGCAACCTTCCCATGAAATCCCGAACCAGCAAATCACCATGCTGGGCATGCATGTGGATTGGGCGAGCCATGGCATCTCCTCTCGAATTCTTGCAGTGATCAACCAAATTAGCCATCAAACTTAACAAATGACCCTCAATACCCTAGTAGGAATACAAAACGTCCTTACACTCTCGGTGACCTCGGAATCCTCCTGGGAAAACTCGGAATATTCACACAAAGCCGCTGCCTTGGAATTTATCGGGTCCTTAGATAGAATAAGCACCCCACCTACCCTATCCTAGCCTAGGGTTTTGAGAACTTGAATCTATCGGTTCCTTATCTTACTGTTTTCCACATGACCATCTACCTGGGGAGAAACCGGAAGCCCCTTGAATGGAAGTCAGACCTTCTTTTCTCTGGTCCTCAGAAACAACCCTTGACAAATAAAGCACGACCCATTTGTTATCAATACAACCAAGATGGCTCTTAACGGCCTCCGCCGTGGCTGCCTTGTCACTAGAAATGGAAAGGGACGATGTTATTCCAACAATCCGTGAGTATTTGAAAGCTCGCTCAGCCATTAGGTCCTGATTTCCATTCTCGCCTCTGCCCCTTCCTACGAAAAAGAGAAATGAACTAGGAAAACCTAGCGATTTTGGCGGAAAATGATAATGAACCACAACTCAACTGTGACTGCAAGCAAGAGAATAAAACCAAAACCGTTGTCAAACATGCCAGACAACTATCAAACCGTTAGTCATTAATGGACCAAAAAACGTGTCGACACACTATTAGATGAAGTGACGAGGAATCTGGAGACTACCATCTACATTGTATAATGCCTTTGGCACAAATATTTCTTAGTATTATTGATTTTGTTTTGAACAAATAAAATGCAAGCAAGCTTATTTTAGCGTTTCTTTATGTATTTCTTGTCCAACCTTGTTGCGTCTTTGCTTGTGTTCATTATATATTGTCAGCATTACTTATTAAGCTAGCAAAAGGCCATATTGTTACATCCATGCACCTCACCCCTGCCCAAGAGGCTAGCTTGGATGTCCATGTGGGAAAATGCATGTTCTGTCGGCAATACCTGGCAAGTGGCACCTTGGGCAAGCAAAAAAATCATAGAGGAGCGTACAGACCAAGTATGGGTGCACTCCTACAAATGAAGCTCGCACACAAGCCTTGGAGCTTAGAAATCCCAAGGGTGCGACGCTTCACCATGTTGACGGTTGGCAGCACGACGGAGCCCGAGTGCTCGCAGGAGAGATGCACCTTGGAGGAGCCTCGTTGAACGACACCAAACGACGACATGTTCCTTAGGAAGTGCGCAAGGAAACTACATTGGTCATGTGGGGCAACGCTTATGGAAGAGCCTGTAGGAGGAGCGCCCAACAACATAATGTGAGGGACTTCAAGTTCCAATGAGGAGGATTCCCGCAGAGGCAGCACCTGATGCCCTAACGAAAGATACCACGTGGACCATCGGCAATACAAAACACACATGCATGAGGTGAAGTGGACCACTGGTAGAGAGATTGTGTCGACCCTGAGCTAGTGTGTGCGCTAAGTGAATGAGCGTGCCCACCTTAAGAGTTGTGCTCACTCGTGTGGTGCCTATAAAAATGCTAAGGAAAATGTTGAAGGCAAACACTGATGTTTTGGAAAGAGAGCACACTGCTAAGTGAAAGCATGCTATGGATGATCTCCAAGTTCAGCAGGTGACCATCACAGTTCACTAAAATAGTTGGCTAAACAACACAACAAGTTTGTGGGAGTGATGGTTTGGCAGGCCAACATTCCAAATGAACCAGCAACACAATGGTATTTTTGGCAATAGTAACTGAGTAGGGTAGAGATAGTTGGTAGTCACAGAGTTGGACTCCCTAGGAGGGGTCAACTTGTATTTCAATGTGTTCAGTGGTTGGGTGCACACAGAAGGCTTGCTGGTTTGGAAGCTCTATTCTTGTAATACAATTACACTTGATAAAAGTTTACAAGGATCGCTAGTTGGGCACCCCACCCATACTTATCTCTTGTTTTACTTGTAATTATGTGGATGAATGTGCACTGCCTAATTTACTTGATGCAACTGTGTAAACGAAGATAATAAGAAAACGTGTTAAGTACACAAGTGTATGAGAAAAGTGTTTTAAGTTAAATTTCGGCACGGTTGGTTTAGGCATAGTCGCTGGAGATTGCGCTCGAGTTGGCCATGCCCCTAGGAGGATTCTAGGTGGTGCCACACACTGCAATAAACCGTAGAAAAAGTGGGCACGTGTTGTGATTGTGACAGGTGGTGTCAATGTCATTTCAGTAGCAAAAACGCTCCTCACCATGACTTGAAAAGAAGGTGGTGTCAAAGATTAATGAAATTGGAAAGTTCTCTAAGGTTCAGTTCGATGGTCACTAGAGGTTGCGAAGAAGTCACCAAGAAGAAGCATAGAGTCACAAGAGCCGCAGACGAGGGTGTTGCCGAAGTGCAACAACCCAACAGTTTGGGAATCTGGTGGACAAAGCGTCGAACGAAGGGATACTTGGAACCTTGACACTGAGATGAGCTAAGAGCTCGGTGCAATCTCTTGGAGGTGTTTTGTTGGGGCACCTCTAATGAATTCGAAGACGCTGAGTTATGACCTAAAGGTGCACTTCATTGGATAAACGCTCTGCAGAGCACCCAGGAAAATCACCCAAGAGATGCTCACGAAGAGCGCTCCATCATAACACATCCTGCAGTGACGTTCTCTTGTGGAACACACATGCAGGGAGTCTAGGGTGCGCTCAGGTAGAGTGACCCACGACAACGCGTGCCCACAAGCAGTACTCTATAAAGCGCCCACACAGAGCGCTCCCTCACTCCACGTCCGATGGAAACTGCTGAGGAAGACCACGACAGTGCACTCAGGAACGAGCGTCCACAGAGGGGAATCCACATAGGAGCACCCCCAAAAGTGCGCTCGAGTAGTAGCGCATGTTGGAAGATAGTGAGCGCCAGGAAAGGTGCGCTACAAAAAAGAAACTGAGGAAGAGCGCGCTTGGGAAGGTCTGCTCCAAGGGAATCGGCGAGTGCATCCAGAAGGATCGCTCCCATAGAACTCCTAGGAAGGTGTGCTCAAGTGCGTTCTGGAAGAAAGCTTGATGGACAAAGCACTGGGGTGCGCTAAGGCAGCAGGATGCTTGGAGGGTAGCATCAACAAAGGGGCATCGGTGAATGTGCGCTTGAAGTTCACTTGGGAGGAAGTGCCCAGGAAAGATCACTTCCATAAATGTTTGAAGGTGCTCTTCATTGGAATAAGTGCTCCGCAGCAGCAAGAGCACTCAGGAGATGCTCATTCAGAGCGCTCCATCATAGCGCATTCGACAAAAGACCAAGATGGCGCACTGAAGGTGCGCTTAGGTAGAGAGACCCATGACAGCAGTGCGTTCCAACTCACAACTTTCATAGAGCGTCTAAGGAAGAATGCTCAAGGTTCATTTAGGGAGGAGCGCTCCGCAGAGATGCGTTCAAGAAAGGTGCACCTCAACAAAACGGCGAAGTAAAGGGTGTTTAAAGCCCACATGTGATGTTAGTTGGGAGTACTTGGAAACATTCTGCAGTGGTATTTCCTTGGTTGGAGAAATCAGTTCTTCTTTTTGCAGCAAGTAAGCTCGACGAAACCATAATGAAACCGAAAACATCATACATGAGTTAGCTTCGAAAACCACTCAATTGGGTGTTGTGAAGGAGACAAGAGGTAAACGAAGGAAAACTGTGTCGCGAGAAGGTTCGATTGGATTGGACAAGCATACCAAAAAATGTTTCGTTGAAAATAAAGGCTTCCAAAGATGGTGTTGGAGGCCAAAGAGAAAGTAAGCTCAAGTGTGGTGCTGGTAGCAACATCATGGAGAATTAGCAGCAACGAATTTGAACATAGTCAAATGGGACAGTTGTAGGTAGCTTGTCAAACTACCACAGGGTGCCAAAAAGAGAACGTTCAACAGACATAGATGATGGCACAACAACACTATTTAGGTTCATTAGAGAAGTTCGTTAGAGAAGCACGTTGAAGCTTTCAGAAGCACATGAAAGTTCTTTGAACGGATCCAAGGACAAATAGATATGTCTAGAAATAGCTTATCAAATGCATTGGAAAAAAACCACTAAGTGTTTGCAAGATATGGATGGCCTATTGCAGAAAGCATTTTTGGAGTAGGTTAAAGTTGGATTGAAGGGTGCTGTGAAGGAAAATCCAAACTCCACCCACAGTTTGGAAAACTAAGTAGTTGCGGAATCACCTTACAAGGAGTTTGGAAGGGCATCGAGCATGGTTACAACGAAGGATTAAGAAGAACGATTGGTGCAAATGGATTATAAGTTGGCAAGAATGGAGGTTTTAGCGAGTTTGGTTGTGAAGATAACCAAGGACTTGGCCATCAAGGAAGGCACAATCCATAATACTACTCAAAATCTTGACGAAAAAATGAACAAAGGAAGACAAAGTCTTGGAGAAGAGCTTAACAACGAATGGGATGCTCAACGAAGGTTTTGGTTGGAACAAAGTCAAGTCGAAGTGGTCGAGGATGTCAATGTGAAGGAAGCACCTTTGGAAGAAGCAACGAAGGATTGCAGCAAGCATGTGATTAAGTGAGTTGTGAGACTTAGCCCGCAGACCAACTCAACTTTGGGAAATCGATTGAAGTCTGTTATTTTTGAAGGCGTAGAGTTGGTGGTGACTCTATGTAAACTTGCAATGAGTCCTCAAGGAAACAAAGTGCAACAGGAAACAAAAATTGGAGCAAAGAGATTTCCTAACCAAGAGAAGGGTAATGACAAGACTCAAACACTCTTTGTTGGGGAGTTGGATGAACAAGATTCATTGGAAGCACACACAACATTCGAGGAGGAAATGAGGCTTACCATAGGAAAAGTGAAAGGTGATGGGTTCCAACGTCACTTTGTATTCGATCCAGGATGAAGGGATGAACGAGTTGGCTCACTGCCCATGAAAAAGGAAGTGAGACTAAATGCACCTCGCAAAAAGGTTTCCATAGACAAAATTTAGTGAAACAGTGTGGAAGCACATGACCAGGGGAACTTCAATGAATTGTCTAAGTAAATGGTCAGTTCAAACATGGCAGAAAAGGTTTTTCCAATGTATGGCAGGTTATGTAGTAGACTGAAACAAAGAAATAAACACCGTTCAGACATAACAAAGTTCATTCCTTCGAGTTGGGTTGACGGTTGAATTAGCTACCCAACTGGTATAACTTTCAGGGCATGCAACAAATGGAGGTCTTGACAGATTGAAAAATTACAGATGCAGTACTAGGTGGTAGGAACAATAGTTGGACCATGAGGGACTCTCAGAGACTCTCAATTGCGACAGTTAGCTGCGGATCATCCTGAGGTGACGATCACAAGCAATGATTTCAACATGTTCTTGAGGACATTAGTTACTTAGGATTTTGTAGGGGACATAAGCAAGATTAAATGGGGGATTTTGTTACAACCATGCGCCTCAGCCCTGCCCAATAGGCTGGCTTGGGAGCCTATGTTGAAAAACGCATCCTCGATCGATAAGACTTGGCAAGTGGCACCTTGGCCAAGCAATGGAATGATAGAGGAGTTTGTGGACCAAGTATGGACGCACTCCCACAAATGAAGCTTGGAAAGCCCAAGGGTGCAGTGATTCACCATGTTGATGGTTGGCAGCATGACGGAGCCCGAGCGCTCATGGGAGAGACATACCTTGCAGGATCATGGATAAACGACACCAAGCGACGAAATGTTCCTTAGGAATCACGCCCAAAAACCACATTGGCCGCACAGGGGCAACGCTTGTGGAATTTCCTAGTCAAACGGACCATTGGACCGATCGCCCGTAGGAGGAGTTGCCAACACCACAATGTGAGGGGATTCAAGTGCACATTGAGGAGGACGCCCATAGAGGAAAAAACCAAATCCCTAACTAATGACACCACACGAACCACCATCGGAGAGAGCACATCGACCCTGAGCTAGCGTGTGTGCTAAGTGAAGGGGAGCGTCCATCTTAGAAGTTGCTCTCACTCATGCGATGCCTATAAAAAGGCTAAGGAAAACACCAAATTTTTTGCAAGAGAACACAATGCTAAGTTAAGGTGTGCTATGGAGGCTCTCCAAGTTCCACATGTCACCAACATAGTTTTCTAAAAAAAAATTCTTAACAACACAACATGTTTGTGGGAGTGAAGGTTTGGCAAGCCAACATTCCGAACGAGTCAGCAACATAGTGGCAGTTTTGGCAGCAGCAACTGAACATGGTAGCGATAGTCGAAAGTCACAGAGTTGGACACGCTAGTAGGGGTCAACTCATCTTCTTTGTAAACTTGTATTTCTATGTGTTCGTTGGTTGGGCACACACCAGGAGGCTTGGTGGTTCGACAACTCCATTCTTATAATATAGTTACACTTAACAATATTTTACGGGGTTTGCTAGTTGGGTGCCCCACTCATACTTGTCTTGTTTTACTTGTAATTATGTGGATGAATGTGCACTGCATAATTTACTTGATGAAACTGTGTAAACGAAGCTAATAAAAAACATGCTAAGTAAACATGTGTATGAGATAAGCGTTTTAAGTTAAATTTCCACACGGTTGGTTTAGGCATAGTACGCTGGATATTGCACCCGCGTTGGCCACCCCCATGGGAGGCTTCCAGGCGGTGCCACAAATTGCATTAGACCGTAGAAAAAGTGGGTGTGTGTTGTGGCTATGACACATATAACTTATAATCCTCCGCTATTGTGTCAACACTGCTTAAGTTATTAAGATCAGAGTGAGATGACCGTATAATTTTTAATCCTCTGTCACTGCATAATTTTCAGAGTTGTTTAAGTTGTTAAGCTACGACATGACTCGGCCACCGCATAATTTTCAATCCCTCGACATGGGAAGGAGCACTCCATGAGATGAAAGGTGAAGGTAAGCTCTCACTACAAATGAAAATGGCATTTTAGCCTCATATTAGCACCACAATTTGCCTCAATTTTTAAATAGTGGTGTAAAGTGGAGATAATGTAGAGATATGAAAGTGGTGCTAAGAGTTCTAGTATAAAAATGGAGTTTACAAAAAAAGTTAGTTATGGTAATAAATAAACACCTGGCATTCCATGGTGAATGGTTCAAACCACCGGAACCATTCCTAAGGGGATTGAAATTTTGTGGTGTTAAACACTAAAATTAAAATTAATTATATGTATAAATATTAAATATTAAATATATGTGTATATGGTTTAGATCACCACAAAATTAAAAGTGGTGAAAAAAATTATAGATGACACATTTAGCAAGATTGACATGTTATTATGAGGTTTATTATTATTTTACATACATACAGTGTAAATCACCATAAAACTAGCGACAGCCATATTAATATGATTAAAATGTTCGGAATACTCCAAGAGTCATATATTTGACACATTGAGATCTATAATAGATTACTAATACATATTTTTAGATGGAGTCAATGGATTATATGTTCATCTAATAGTTTTTTATTACCATGTTTTAATTACCACATTCATCTAAATTTAATTTAATAGTTGTATCACTATTGGAGTTAACCTAATAGTTATCTAATAGTTAATATAATAGTTATTACGTCGATAGACGATTTTATTTGAGATTTGGGGTGGAGTAAGGCCTATGCTTCTTCATCTACGGATGAGGATGATACACGTGTACTATCGAGATTGATTCTATAGAAGTCGTTCAAAATTCAAAATAAACTATTATAAAAAAAGATATATAAAAAATAATTGGTAGCTAGCTAATGAATGGATAACTCATAGAAATGCATAGATAACTCAATGCTCAAGAATGGATAAGTAACAGTTCATGGCAGATAGCTAGAAAAATGTGAGATAACACACACACACACACACACCTCCTTTGAGATAGAATAGTTTGTGGTTGGATCACGTCGATAGGGATCAAATGGTTGAGAGATAGTTATGGAATGGAAGACAATTTGGAAATTATATTTTTTTATTCCTCATATTCTTCTATTTAAATAGGCTCAAACTGTGAGTTATCCATGCTTAGCTACATGTTATCACCGACATTCTTCCTCTTATATATACCAGCATTCTTCTGTCAGGAGTTGTGTGTTTTTAGTGCAATTTCTATTAACGACAGTTTCTCCTCCAACCTGAATCTAAATAGCAGCAATCTTCTTTTTTGTGGATTATTCGGTGAAGGTCCATAAGGGTTTTGCAACCAGAACCTCAAATCGAAATTAGGAAGTTGGTAATTAATGAGAACAAACAAATTCAAATCTATTTTAAAATATAAATCCTCGCCACAAATATTTGTTGGTAAACAAAATTTGTAAATTTTGATATCTTTATAAAAAAATTTATTAAAATACAAACATAAAATTAACCAAGCTCTGAATAAAAATAAACTCAACAGCTTAGTCAGTATCATCATCCATTATCTATGTATGAACGGGGTCAACCATAGAAGATGTAATTATTACTGTCTAAGGCACATCTCCATAACATTCTTTCTTCCGCTCACCTCACCGTTGGCTCTATCATTTGAACCATGATCGATATGAGACGCAGATAATTTGCTCACTGCTAGTTGTATCATTTGAAGCTTGAGCCATGATTATTATGAAACAGAGATAAGGACCGCCCGCATGCTTAGTCTTACAATAAGGTTCATTTCCTCCACATATCTTTTTTAGGTAAAGGGAAAATGAGTTTTCCTTGGATTTGTTTTCAGGTTTCTAATTATATATTAATCATTTTAGTAATAAATGTATTATTTTTAGATGGAGGCAAACTGAAAATTCTATATTCATTGGATTCTTAAAAATAAAAAATAAAAATTTAAGTTTCCAAAAATATTTATTAACTATTTTAGAAAGTTATATAATCTTTATAAATATGTAAAACCAAAAATCCTTAAATATGTAAAAACAAAAAATACCAAAATATAAAGAAAATGGATAATTACAATTTAATAAATAAATATTACTAAATAGTTTAGTGTCAAACACTTAACATTTTAATAAGAAAAAAGACACTTCCGTAAAACAAAACAAAATTTTGATTTACCATCATTGTGAATCTATCAATACTTAAAATATTAAAACTAAAAGAGATCTATGCTAGTTTATTGTATTACTATATAAGCGGGCTAAAGGCCAAGCGGGTTTTAGAAGGCAACACTCAAGAATGGGCCACCTCGTTATGCTTAGGATCATTATGGAGGAATGTTGAAATGATAAATCCAATCTCTTTTATTGCTTTGTGGACTTTAGAAAGGCTTTCAACGAACCACCTCGTTATGCTTAGGATCATTATGGAGGAATTTCGAAATGATAAATCCAATCTCTTTTGTTGCTTTGTGGACTTTAGAAAGGTTTCGATATGGTACCTAGAAATAACCTATGGAATAGATTAAAAGAGCTTAAGGTTCCCTTTGAGTTGAGAGCTACCACAATAAGGTTATACAAGAAGTCATTGCCAAGTTTAAGAGCAACAACAAGTGGTCGAAAGATATTAAGTGTAATATCAGAGTTAAACAATGTTTCCCCCCTCTCCCCTACCCTATTTAGCATTTACATCGATAAGCTAGAAGGTTGTTTAGAGGAAGCAGGTTGCGTTGACACGATCTTAGCTGGAATAGTCATCATCCTTCTTCTCTATGCTGACGATATTGGTCTTATGGCAAGGAGTCTATCTGATCTTGATAAGCAACTAAGACTTCTTAAGGATTTTTGCTCTACCATGGGTATGAATGTTAACACTGACAAAATAAAGGTTATGATTATCAAATCCAAGAAGGACAGTTACACTAATTTTGAGTATGACAATAGCAACTAGGAGGAAGTGTCTTCTTACAAATACCTAGGAATTGATATTCATCACAAGCTCAACTAAAACTATAGAATTAAGAAAAGGATTAATGGAGGGTGGAAAGATTATTTTGGTCTCGAAAATAATTGTAAAGCAGCAAACCTTGTGATGTGGGATAAAAAGAAGCTCCTCTTTGAAACTTTAGTCACTCTTGTTATCTTGTATGGGTGTGAGGTTTGTGGTTGCAACATCTCTAGAGAATCTCGGAGAAAGATTGAGCAAATCTAGAAGCGTTTTATAACGTATAACCTCAAAATTAAACGCAATACACCCTACCTTATTCTCCTTATAGAAGTGGGTATTTCCCCTATTGAGAGCCTAACTATGACTAGGCTCTTATTGTACAAGCACAAAATCAATAACATGCGATACCATAGACTTCCTAAGCTAGATTTAAATTCCATCCAAAACCACCTAAGGCTGAAGCAAGGTTGGTATAAAGATACTCGAGCCTGGTTAAACCATTGGGAGATCAACGAAAATGTTGCATTGCAAAATATTAATAACGTTAAAAAGATTGTTACTTCTAAGTTTAAAGAGAAAATGTGATGTGAGTTCAAGATTTAGAGGCTATAAGAAAATTAAGATATTATAAGGAGGTCATCAACCCTACTCTAGAAGATCAAAAGTATCTCTATGTTTTAATTGGTTCAAAGAAAAAATTAATATAGCCAGGATAAGGACGAACTCTCATGAGCTCCATAGTGAAACAGATCATTGGGAAGTTCCTAAAACACCATGGGTGGAAAGGGTCTGCCATCTCTGTGAGAATATGAACATTGAGGATGAAAATCACTTCCTGTTAGATTTCCCTACATAAACCCACATTAGATCTCAGTTTCATAATCTTTGTTGCAAGACCGACCTTCCTAGCATTTTAACTTGTCAAAATTATAGTGAGCAAAGGATGCTTCTCTCCAAGCTCTTTGAGCATAGACATACTTGATTTTAAAACAAACTAATTAATTCATTTATTTAGATCTGATAGAACAAAGTTTGGTCTCAGGGGGCGTTAACCATCATCATCACTATCATCATCATCATATTATTATTATTATTGTCCTATATAAACCTATAAGCTCTCATTACTTATTGCAATGAGCATAACAAAAAATGGCGGAACTAATATGTTGTACATATGACAGTATTTGATTGATCATTATATACACAACAACATATTGTTACAAAATGGAATTTGTGTACTCTAAGTAGTTATGTGATTGTCACATTGTTATATGATAACAATGTTAGATGTCATAGATTTTCTCACAACCATTCATTGGAGTATAAGTTTCTGCAGTGTAATGAAAAATAATGGAATAATCTAAATTGTCTTGTATGAGACTTAAGGAAATAACTTGTATTCTATCTTTTTGGAACTCTATCAAAGACTTAAAGTCTTTTGGATCAATAGGATTCTCTTTAGCTATGAAATGCCAGAAATCTTTTAACCTTGTCAGACTTCTTACTTCCATAGACTATAAATCATAATTATCTCCATCAAATGTTTGTCGTAGTCCCACTAATGCTAACAGAATTCATACCTCTTCAAGTTCTTCTGGTAGTGCTTCTAGTATCTCCATCATCTTCAAGATTCAATCTTCTTTGATACCATGTTAAATATTAGCAAAGGAACAAAGAAGAAAAGACGGAACACCAATGGCCATGTTGATTCCCTTCTCATTATTAGAGTCAAGTAATTATAGGACTACATAAAAGCAAAACCATGGGTAAATACCATGGATGAGAGAATGCTATGGGTCACTAATTAAGATAAGGTGACCGAATCAACAACTCAACTAACTAACTAATTAATGCACTATTGACCATAGTGGACCGTTGAGATTACAATTCTTAACATAGAAGAGGAAAAATATTTCACATTTGAGTGACTATGTAAATAGGGATTTTTCCTAAAAAGGGTGGTTGGTTTCTCTTATAACAGATTTATACCACCATGGAAATAAGTCATTGGTCAATTCAAGTGTGTATTCCTAGTTACATGTTTAAGTAAGATTATACTATGGGATGAAGTGTGTAGCCTAAATATTTGTGTCCATAGTGTCATGAGCATGTCATACAAGTATCATCATTCAAAATCGATTCGTGATTATAACAAAATGGAATACACCCATGTAATTAACCTTGCAATTATAACAAGGTTCCATTAAAAACAAATAAATCAAGTCTTCCCATTTTCAATTTGTTAAATGAGTTGTGTGGACTACCTAGAAAGTATAAATAACCTTGAAATAATAGTGATGCCAATAGTTGATGTTTCCTCCTCCTCTACCACCACCATGAATAAAAACATTATTATTTCCAATTCTCTGTAGAATATATGACGATCTTACATTAGATTGCTTTATATTTCCATTTTGAAAGTTGGCCATCCACTTGCTATATTGTTGGGGAATTTTAACAAAAATATAACATCTCAAATTACTATTATTGTAGATGGGGATTTCAATTGAAAATATCAAGGTATATTCAAAATTTTCACTTTTCCTTATTATGATGCCTACAATTTTATTTTTGATATTAAAAATTTAAAGAATATCTACTTCAATTAGATGTTTTTAGGATTTTCCTTGTTTTATGATCCTATGAAATTCTTATGAATGGATTCCTCCTTGAACCATGTGGAGAGTTGTAACATACCCCAAATACCTGAATAGCTTCTTGAGGTGGGAAGTATAAAGTTTATTCTTTTAAAAGCATTTAATCACTCCAAATAAATTAAACTCATTGTTTACTTAACCATAACCATTCTTTTAGGATTACGACATACTGAATACAATCAATTTAATGCTAACCCACATAAACAAATCTTATTGAATAATATAATAAGACACAATCGTTACATGAGTTGCAAGACGGTCCTTTGAATGAGATAACGATTACAAAATATACCTTTCCTTTAACTATGGTTAACACCCTCCATATCAAGATACCATATTTTGTACCCAATCTCTTGGGCATAACCATCGAACATGAGGTAAGAGTCTCCCGAGTGGACCAAAAAACAAGGTTAGTTTGCTTTATACGATAAAAGAAACTAACTTTGTAAGTATGCACTTATACAACTGATTTACTCTACACTTGTCTTTTGAGCGTCATCCCAATTCCTTTCACCCTAGTAACACAGTTTATGTATCCACCACTTGAAGCCATGTCACTCAACATACATATTAGTACAATATATCATATTATAAATCCAAGAACATAAGTTTCATAATAAACTTGAAAACAAGATAAATTAATTCCATAAACAAAGTTAACCATTAGAGATACTTCTCTAATTTGAATTAAGCTTGGGTGACAAAAATCATGTCTATCACTTTCCTCCCAACCATACAATTCATTTAATGTATGTTTTTCCTGTCTAAAGCCACCCCCGAGCTAGGCAACAAATACAATAAGGTAAGGTTATAAGACCTAGGCCCATCCAAATTTTACGGTGAATGGAATATAAAGTTCCATGCCTCGTTCCATATACACAAAAGTAATGTTTACCATTAACTAGTAAGGTATATACAATTTAGTATCAACCTTGAAACTATAAGTATATTCCAACGTAGCTAGGGATCATGGGAATTCCAGATGCATAACAAGGTTAAATAACAAGGTATGATCCAAAATGCATACCATGTAAAATTTCCTACCAGATCACGGAACAATACGATTATAAAAGCACATAATAGGAAAAGTTTCATAGTCTAGATTATGTAAAATATGCAAGCAACAAAAATATAGTTTCCATACCTTATTAACACGCAAGCAACCAATCCTAATCAAATTGTAGTTACAATTTTAACAGTCAGGTTTATTCAGATCGTAATCATTTACTCACCCCGCGGACTTTCCAAATCAGTTAAGAATTCAACTGGATGTAATCAACATTATGATCACATGCATTTCAAACTCCTCAAATGAATTAAAAATGATGATCCTTCAGATCTTCAACACATACATCTTTCTTGTTTCTAAAACGCAGTCAATGGAAAACATTTCCTAGATTTTAAATGCATACAACATTTCAGATGTATGTCTATAATCAGCAATAAACAATAATGCAACCAAACCAAGATTCATATCTGGATTGATTTTCATATCAATTTATCAATATTCATTAGATGTATCTACTATCTGCAATTTGAAGGATTTAAAAGAAAACAAATAATAAACCCCGAAGACAACTGATAGATAGTACACATCAATAAAACTATAACACTGGAAGCCAAATCGTGTTAAGATGTGGAATTGATATATATATATATAACTTCAATGGGGCAACCCTTCTAATCGCATACAGCATAAACCTAAAACGGTTGTACGTATCCAAGCTTTACATCTGGATCAATAAAAAACAAAAATACACAATCGTATATCATCCATCGCATGCAAATTAAGAGAGGTCACAATTCAAATATTTTCTATATTTATAAATAAAAGCTAAACAAACCACAACCTTTCAACCATTTATCAATTCCCTTCATCGAAGTACATGCAGACCATAAAGAGGGGTCATGATTCATCAAATCGCTGCAGAATAAGACAAGATTTGAAATGTAAAACACAAATCCAATTCACATTCAACGCAGGGAAGGTTCAGAGATTAGTTCTAAGAGGTAAATCACAACAAAAATCAGAGTTAAAAATCCCATTCGCAGGTAAAAGAGACTAGATCCAATATACGGATCTAATTGTGATCGCAACAAAATTAGAGTTACAGATCCAAATGTTAAACACCTAGGATATATCTACTTAGGCTTGGAACAACTGATACTAATTAAACTCAAAAGCATAACAGTAAAAAATAAACTATGTAATCGCACGCACAGATATCTCAACACATCTTTAAAAGAGAGGCGCGATAAAACCTAGATCGCAGGTCGTCAATGCAAACGCAGGAAACCAATATTTTTAAATCCAATGAAAAACTTTAAAAAAATAGATCGCATGCATCCACAACTTCTAAAATGTAAATTGCAGGCCTCCAAGGTTGAAACGCAGGAATCGAAGGTTTTAAATCCAATAAAAAACTTTTAAAAAGTAGATCGCAGGAATCCAAGGTTGAAATGTAGGCATCCAATGTTTTGAATACAATACACAACTTCTAAAATGTAAATCGCAGGAATCTAAGGTTGAAACGTAGGCATCCAAATTTTTAAATCCATTACACAAATTCTAAGATGTAAATCGCAGGCATCCAAGGTTGAAACATAGACATCAAAAGTTTTAAATCCGTTACACAACTTCTAAATTCTAAATCACAGGCATCCAAGGTTGAAACACAGGCATCCAAGTGTGATCCACAATATATTTATTAAAAGAATCACAGGCATGAAACGTTAATCTCATATTCATATCCAAATATATATAAAAAAGGAATCACAGGTAGTAAATTGAGATCCACATATATATCTTTAAAGAATCGCAGATATTCGAATCGATTTATATCAACATCAACACAATGCAAACAAGGAAAGTCAGCATACCATTCATTCCAAATACAAGATCTGGTTATTAATAAAATATATAAATTTTATCCCCAGCGCAGACAAGGAATCCCAATTACGAAAAATACCTATGTGTTCATTTAACAAATCAAATGCATACAAAAACAAGAGTTACAATCATGCTCTAGTTCTGTAGCTAAGGTCTCCTTTGCGAAAGTAGACTCAAGCTAGGAAGTCCGCCCAACCGAGGTTTTGGAAATGAAATACTTTTTCCACAAATTTTCCTTAACCAAGGTGTGCCTCTAAGGAAAAAATTTTAACACTTAAATAGGAATCCTTTTGTTTTTCAAAGGAGACAAGTGGAAATATCTAACTTCCACGTTTTCCATCAAGGCGACAAATTTCATTTTTTTTGAGGGAAATCTATTAAAAGAACAAAGAAAAATGTGGTGTAAGGGTTTAGAGGTTTTGTTATTTTCCTTTTCTCATACAATTGTATATAAGTAGTTTGAAATCTCTCTCTATATATATATGCAATATCTTTGTGTATTATTTGTGTGTTTTCCACTTATAAGAATAATGTATATTTGTTTAAAAGTCTACTTCAAATAGGAAAATATTAAATGCATCCCTAGGGTCGCTCCTTCATGACCATCAGTTATATATATAATATTAAGATTCTCCACTTATTAGTTACCTATATGCGTAAGTAGACATTTTTGTTGTAGAAAAAGTAATGAGTAGCACTTAAGATTTCTCTTTTGAGCACATGCGTCTGCAGACTGAATCATTTAAAGGTACTTAATTTGTCTTTACGACTCATAGGTACCAAGTTGACATTTAGTTTTTGTCAAATGGATCACTTTACTTCACTAGATCTTTGCCTCTCCCCTAGTGGATCCGCCCCCAATCATCATTTTAGTCGTGCAAGATTTCACCCTCCTAGCATCATCAATTTCATCCACAATTTGATGAAGTTAGGATTATGTAATGTCCTCATTTTTATAATTTCATAGCAGGACAATTCCATCAATCCTACTAATTCCTTAGGTTGGATGGATACTGATGGATACATTTGGAATTTTAATAAGGGAGATAATAAATGATGTTCATACATTGGAATGGAATAAATATTTAATAAATGAGCTAAATAAATAAATACAAGGGAAAATCAAAGAGGCAATTGATCATGAATATACATGGAGGTTGTGGAACCCACGCAAGCTAGATTTTCTATGAAACATGGCTTCTTCCTCTTGTCATTTCGAATCCATAAGAATCCCAAGGGTCTTGGTATGAGTTGGAAGGTCAATATACTTGGCATGAGTCAATTAAGGTCGAATTTGAGTGGAAGATTAACTCCCATGGAAGAGGAATAGGCATTTTGGAGCTAGTGAGACACTTGGACTAGATTCTCTAGCTCTATGAAAACAATGATGAAAATGCTATGAAACCTATGAAACAAATAAGATATGAAGGATGGAATCTGACATATATGACATGTCAGGGATAAAAATAGATCCAAGAGGGCGCTGAAGGGAGGTAGGGAAGCTAAGATGCTTCCACACGTGATTTGGTGGAAGTGGGAGACTAGGAATTTTTGTACAAGTGACATTCTTTGGAGTCTCTTCCGAACTAGAGTTGGAATGCATATATTGGAAGGAATTCGACCCATAGATAGATTGTAAAATTTATAAATTTAAATAACAAATAATGAAGGAATATTTTGATTATTTAAGAAATTTTTATTTGTGAAGAGAGAGAGCTAGTGGATGACTAGTTTCTTGCCTTAGCCAATTTCGAGGGTGAAAGATTCCCATCCAAGTTGGTGTTTGGAGAGGCCACTTAGGTATTTCATGGATATTTATTGGAGTTTGTATTTGCAGGTGTAAGATAAAGGGAAGGTTGTGGTTCCTTCTAGTGCAACACTTTCTCTCAACCATTTCAAATTTTTATTGCATATTCTTGCTCATGGAGGGATTGCACTTTGGGTGAGCTATTGTACTCTTTGGGAGAAATTATCCTAATCCATTTTTATTTTAATAATTTTAATATGCTCTTTTATTCATTCTAAAAAATTATCAGGTTGAAATACCAAATGGTTGTATGTAAAAGTGAATATTAATGATCAAACAATGACCATTTCCCCACTAGATTGATGTATGCCATCGTAATGTTGATGACTTCGAATGAAAGAATGCATATATGATATATTTATTATGAATGGGATTAAATTTATAATATTTTATACATATTAATAAAGTCTCAAGTCGAAATACCCAAAATATTTCATGTAAAAATGTTAAACGATAAAGAAACATTGCCGTTTCCCCACTACCTTGTTGTGAACCAATGTAATGTTGATGGATTCAAATGTATAAGTAAAATACTGATTGGTTATGGATTAATGTACTGTTATTAATGTATTATATGATTTTAATTTTCATTACTTAAACATTTGAGGTCATTTTACTTAGTTTAATTGCATTTGGAGAAGATTTGGTGCCATTTCCCCAAGGGCCGAATTAGTGATTTTGTAGTTGTTTGGAAGAGGTTCATAATATCTTGTATAAAGTGAATAATGATTCATATGATACCTTAACAATTTCCCTTAAACATCCTATTCCTCTATTCAGAAATTCGATTGGCTTTGGGAGCATTTGAGAAGCCATTTCCAGCATTTACCTCGGGGGAATTGGAACCCCAATTTTCTAGTAATGAATCCTACTTTGACCAGAATATTAAAAATATTTGCAGAAGTAATTAGAGGGTAATAAATCATACCTGAACATAATATTCAAGTATTAATATCATTCATACAACTTCTCAAAATATTTGGGAGCATTTGGGTCAATTTGGAGACCTAGACATCAAAACTAGTCAAAGGTCGAAATAGGAGAAAAAGTGAAAAATTGGTCATGTTAATAAAAATTTGAAAAAGGGACAGTACAAGTGGTATCATAGCATGATCTTGGAACCTTTGCATTAAGACCATACATTTAATAAAAATTTGCAGACATGTCTTGGTCTCATAATCGACCCACCAAGCCCACTTTCCTTCCTCCTCGGCCAACAAAGGAAGAAATTACAACCATAGATATTGAAGCATGTTTCCAAGAGTATCGAAATTAAGAGGGGATATTCATGAAAGGTATTATTTCCAAGAATATATTTTCAAGTATGGATTTAGGCACAATAAGGAAAATGTGAACTCATTAAAGAAAAATCATCCTACTGTGAAAAGAGCAAAGATTTATCCTGCACTATAAATGAGGAAGTTATAAGCACTTTTACGAACCTCACATGGAATATGTGGAAGAAATTTTGTTCTAAAGGAGATGAAAAGGTCTTATATACACCATTAAATGAAGAAACAGAGAATCGTGAAGTGGAGCATCAATTACCTCAAGGTGATTGCAGAGAATAAAATAAAGAGGAAGGTGAAGACAATAACACAATCCTTACTAATGGGGGTTGTTCCAATCAAAGAGAATCTATTGATGAATCCTTGAACTATGAAGAAGTACCTAATTATGTGTTCTCACAAATCTATGTTGATGACATAGAGATAATATTTGAAAATTTTTCTGCAAACCAAATTTATCATAAGCATGAAGATGAATACCTTGTGAGAGATGATGAAGAACCAAGATCAACTTCCCCATCACCCCTTGAGCTTCAAGAAGTTGATCAAATAAAGAAGAAAGAAGAAGATGCGGTTCACTTCCATGAACCATCCGTCATTGAAGAATATTTGAAGATGAGTGAAATGGATATCCATGAGGCCCTTAGCATACTCCATGACACTAAAGCATTGGTGTCAAATTCTTGTTGGAAAATTTCTTCATTAGAGGAGGCATCCTTCCTTGAAGACATGGAGAAGATTCGAACACCAATGTGCAACATTGAACGTAATTTCATGTCTTTGCTTTTTTATAGAAATAATTTGGTTGATATTAATGAATGTTTACATGAAGAATACTTGAATAATAATGAGGATATTCATAATCTCAAAAATCAAAATGACAAACTTCATGAGAGGTTGCAACATACTTGTTCTTCCTCCTATGTTTCAGATTGTCACATGGTATATTTCTTGGAGTATTTTCATGACATGAGGGATCATGAGAAACATGGAAAATTTCAAGTTCTTGATTTGTTTGAATATGAGCTTGATGAGAGCCAATCACTAGTTTTGGTGGAAGAGGAACTTAGGTTTCCTCTTGAAGATGGGTACACACTTTTTGAAGAAGTGCATGATTCCACTACCTTCGAACCAAACCACGAGGAATTTTTTTCATTTTTAAGGGAGGTGAATACTCCTACCCCTATGGATCTTTCACATGATGACATTTTTGCACTTTCTGATCATTTGGGTGAGTTGTTTCTTTCTCCTACATCCTACACTTCCAAATTTTACAGCATTCATCCTAATGAAGTATGGGTGAAAGGTTTCTTTATTATGGTGCCACATGAAGAGTACAGAATTTCTATCTCTCCCTTTGATGATGACATGATTAGAGAACCATATTCTTTACAATTGCAGCAACATACTTTGTTACATTATGATGATACACATCTACATGGGTGCACCTATGATGTTCACTTGAGTCACTTGGAGACTCATTATTTTCTTTTCTCCATGCCTAGTACATTTGATGTTGGAGGAACTTCATCCCACACTTGGGTGAAGAGATATATGATTCAGGAACATTATTATTGGAAGCAACGTCCTCTGTTATTTCATGATGATATGCATATTCATAGGTGTATTGATGAGACTTCTTTGAGCCACTTGAAGTCTTCATGTTTTCTTTGCTCCTTATTTGGTTCAGATTTTGGTGGAGGTTCTTCATTCACTTCTTGGATGAAAGAAAACATGGATGATTATTATTTTGATGCATATTACATTATTTTGGATTAGAATTATAGGTCATGGGATCCTCACCTGTGTCATTGGAGCAGATCTGATATAATACTTGATGCTTGTGTGTATGGGCCACATGATGATCTACTTACTTGGATGTACAATCACTTTCATGATTCTTTGATGAGGTACCTTTTTTATGCACATTTGTATGATGTAGTTTTCTACTTTCATGATCTATATTTTGTACTCATGATGTTTGTAAGGGTGAAATAACAACAATGGGATCTTGGAATTGCTTGGTTTCATCTCACTTGGAGTAGTAGTTTGGTTGTTGGTTTGAGAAAGAAAACCAACCTTAAGTTATTTGAGTTCATCTTTGCATAACAGTGTCCTAGTTTCCTATGTGGGAGACCTTTTGAGAGATGGATTAAATTTTCACATGAATTGTTTTCATGGAATTTCATCATAGACATTTCATGCCATGCATGTATTAGGATCATATGGGACCCTGGGATCATTTTTTGGTCTCACTTGGTTTCAATTGTGGGGGAAACCAGCAGCATTGGAGATTTATTCACCACTTGAGAAGATGATTGTAATAAGAGTAGTGCAGAAAAAAGCATGGTGGTTTCTCTCTTAAAATTTATTGGAATATTAAGAAACTCAAAGTTTGGTAACTCGGAACCAACTTCAAAGAACTATACATAAGAAAAAAGGGGTGAAAGTTCATTGAAAGGTTTCCAAACTATGGAGGTAAAGATTATTTGCACAAAATTGGATTTTATGGATTTTATTAATCCTTTTAGTGTTAGTGGTGATGCTATAAGATATATCAATATGCACAATCCACGTCTCTTTACTTTTGGGAACACAAAATTGCAGTACATGAGTGCCACTACTAAAATTGCAGCTAAAGAAAATTAATGAGAAGAACCATAACAGAGCACTTGTTGCAAAGGAAGGAGTACCAAATGAGGATGCCACTTGGGAATATGAGAATATTTTGCAGCATCCAAATCTTAGATTGCTTGAGTAAAATCGATCTTGGATGGGGAGGACTGTAATGTCTCCATTTTTATAATTGCATAGCAAGACAAATCCATCAATCCTACTAGTTTGCTAGGTTGGATGGATACATTTTTAATTTTAATAAGGAAGATAATAAATGATGTTCAGACATTGGAATGGAATAAATATTAATTAAGGATATAAATAAATAAATACAATGGTAAATCAAAGTGGCAATTGATCATGAAGACACATGGAGGATGTGGGACCCACACAAGCTAGATTTTCTATGCCACATGGAATACTCCTCTTGTCATTATGAATCCACAAGAAGCCCAGGGGTCTTGGGATGAGTTAGAAGGTCAATATACTTGGAATGATTCAATTAAGTTCTAATTGGAGTGGAAGAGTAACTCCCATGGAAGAGGAAGAGGCATTTTGGAGCTAGTGAAGATGTTATGACACATATGACACAAATCATATCTAAAGGCTGACATCTGAAATATATGACATGTGAGGGATAAAAATATCTCCAAGAGGGAGCTCAAGGGAGTTATGGAAGTTAATATGCTTCCATGTGTGATTTGGTGGAAGTGGGAGACTAGGAATTGTTGTACAAGTGGCATTCTTTGGAGTCTCTTCCCAACTAGAGTTGGAATGCATCTCTTGGAAGGAATTCGACCCATAGAGAGCTTGGAAACTTTATAAATTTAAAGAACAAGGAATGAATGCAGATTTTGATCAGTTGAGAAATTTGGATTTGTGAAGAGAGAGAGAGCTAGTGGATGACTAGTTTCTTTCCTTAGCCAATTTCGAAGGTGAAATATTCTTACATTGTTGATTGGCTAATTATAAACTAGAATTTCCCTCTCCTGAAGGGTTTTAGATAATATTTGAACACATTCATGTATACTAATTTTTAATTTATATTGGACTACCTACCACCAAGGATTCCTCCAGAGTATAGAACAGTAACACCCTGGTTTTGACCCCATTGCATTAGATGTATATGATGTATATATATTGTAAATGATCATGGTGTGGAGCTCAAGGCCAAGGCCCCACCATTGATCGGGTATGCTATGTTTTGGGATTTAGATTTGTCATCGATTGTATATCGGGGCATGCGGCATACGTTATGCGTTTATCATCATGTAAATATGCATCTATAATTAAAATGAACACAACCAGCTACGGTCGCGGAAACTAAAATGAGAAAGGGGCATGATTTTCACAAGGATAAGGGTGGGGGAAATTGTCAAACCTTGGGCCAATGAGAGAAAATACCCATGTGTCTTCTTTCCTTGCCTTACCCAACCACCTTCATTAAGAATTTCTGCTGGTAGCTGGGGGAAGTTATGGCAGTTATTGTTTTTGGGAGTGGGGTGGCAGGACTGTCAGTCCTAGCCTACACGCACACTCCACCACTGTTGACATCACGATGGAAAAAGAAACCACTACCATCTCTTCTGTGGAAATTCCACTCTCCACAATTGTGCTGAACCATGCACGCCTTCATTCGTCCTCTGCACTGCGCATCCTCACGGCTGTCTGCTCACATCCACGCACAGGCTTACCTGGTTTCACTACCGCAGAGATACCACTCTCTCCACGATGGTGATGTTACTCACGCACTTCCAATTTCGCGTCCTCCTATAGTTTGTTTTTCCTTTGCGGATTTGTGGATGGGTGGCTGTAGCCTCTCCTTGCAAGCTGATTTTGGGTTGCTGCGGTCTTCCTTCCCTAAGAATGTTGTGGTCTTCTCTGTGATTGAGGTCTGGTGCAAGCTTTCAGCCACGCGCATACTAGGAGCATGTATATTTTCCTCTCCAGTGCGGCCAGTGTAAGTTTCCACGTCTTTATTTGTCCAGGGCGGACTGTCAATTTCCCCATGTTGTGAATGTGTTCGTTGTTGCATTTAGAACTGTTGCAATCCGCTTGGGAGTATTTTTCCCCTGTACTTGTGTTTGCTGTTACGTTGTGGGGGATGCTATAGATTGTTGGGAGTCTTTTTTGCCACGAGAGGGCCAAGAACGACTCGGAAATCGTTTCCCCCTGTTCAGCTGTAATTCTGATTGATTGCATACGTGCAATGGTTGGTCTTCGAACTGTGTAAGGAGCAAGGATGGGGGCTTAGTTTTGCTTGATAAACCTGGTGGTTGGACACCACACAGACAGAGCTAGAGGGCTAGCTTTCTTATCCACAACCCCTGAATAAAACTGGAAGGGAATGCAGGGCCTGAGGAACTGTGTAGCAGAGAAGGGACTAATTCCTTGTGTTGGGTGTGTGTGGGTGTCTTAGAAGTCAGGCTAGTTCTGGTGTAGGTGTTCTTGGCTCTGTAATGAGCTCACCAGCTTAGCATTGAGCCTTTGCCAATTCCTGGATGGCCTGATAAACCCAACTGCGTTGGCTTGGCTATGTTTTGTGTATCCTTGGCTATGTGTCAGCCTGCTAGTTCCCTTATTCCTTGGAGAATCAAGCCCAGCTCAAGGGTGGCAGTGCTGCTGAGAGATTAAGGAGCACACTGGCCTATGGTTGGGTGGAACGTTGCAGCGATGTAGCTGGTTACGGAAGGAGTTTTCATAAGATAAGTCATCTTGCCTATTTTTACTTCTGCAACCTTATTTTCTGTTAATGAATGTTATGAACATGTTGAATGCATGCATGTATGAATGTACGTTGAATTCCACTGCGTCTGATACATAATTGCATCTGTGCATGATGAATGTTCATGTGTGCATGTTTTACTTCATTGCATTCTATTACAGCATGTTATTTTATTAAATCAGTTGTGTGTGATGACTAAGGGCATCTGTGTATGTTCCACTGCAATGCATCTCGTTATCAGCATTCTGTTTTCGGCATTTCAGCAATTTTATGCATGTACATGTTCAGGGGGCTCTTATCCCGAATGGTTAATGCCATGGTGGTCGCGTCCTCTTCGTCGTTTGGAGGTACGGGGACGTGACAGCGTGGTATCAGAGCTCATGTTGCAAGCATGGGATTGAATGAGCCTTCAATGATGTAGTGACAAAGGAAGGACCTCATTCTTCCCAACAGAAATCGGACTGGAAAATTCAAAAAATTGTCCAAGTGTTGAGCAGTCAGGACACTAGTGGGAAAGAATTCCGCTGTAGCGGAAGCGCTAGGTGAAAGCATGCCCGACGGAGCAAATTTGGAAAGAAAATCGAAAAAAAATTCTAAGCGATTTGGCGTCCATCGAAAGAAGTTGGTGTTTGGTGTGCCGCCATTGTGGAAGCCAAAGGCACTAACTGGCCGATGCGGAAAGACCGTCGACGCCGAAAGTTTAAAATTTTTATAAGGAAGATTTAGCGGCTATCGGAAGAAAATAGATGATTGCACGTCTGTCCTTGCAGAAGTCTAGAGCACTAGACTTCCGATGTGAAAAGGCTGCCGACGCTGTGAAAGAAAGTTTGAAAATTTTCTAAGTAATGAACATATTGGCCATTGGAAGAAGATGGTGTTTCCTGTGCTGTCATTACGGAAGTGAAAGGCACTAGCCTGCCAATGAAAAAGGCTGCCGATACTGATCAGGTTGTGTCGCCGATCGGAAGGAGATCGAAGATGACGAGCCGCTTTTGCAGCGGCTGATTGAACTCTTTCGTCGAAGATTAGTTGGTTGAACTGCCAACGAGGACGGTGGAGTGAAAATTGTTGAAATTTTTTTATAAGGCAAGAAAAACATCGGAGATTGGCGGACTTTAGTGGTGAACATCGAAAAGACCTAGCAGATGATGCACCATTGTTGCAGCTGTTGGTGGGACTTATTCACCGATGAAGAAGAAGTCAAGGGGGGGCTGATCAAGCAGCAAAAAGGAAGGAAGAAGAAAAAAATTTCAATAATTTTTCAATTTTGGGAAAAAAATTTCTAAGGATAGAAAGCATCGGAAAACATTAGAGGATCGGTCTGCCAATACCTCGGAAGCATAGACGAACGGGGATCTGAAGCGTCAGAAAATGATAGGAGATCGGAACGCCGAGGACATTGGAAGGATTTAGTTGATTGGATTTCCACCGTTGCGGATGTCTAAGGGACTACCCTTCCGATGAACAGTGCACCCGGCCGCCGACGAATAGCGGAGGAATTAGTGGTTTCAACCGCCGAAACGTTGGAACGATTAGTTGAAATGGGAGCCGATTCTGCGGGAGATTTAGTTGAAATGGGAGCCGATTCTACGGAAGATTAGTTGGGAAGAGACACGATTGCACAAAGGAAAACTCAGCTGTTTTTCAGGGGAATTTTCAGTGGTTTTTCAGTAAATTTTTAGGGCCAAAAAAAAGAAAAAAGGAAAAAAAAAATTCTATTATTTGGGGAAACTTGTAGTTTTATCATTTTTCCAAGAGAAGGTAAGTAATACTGGTTTGTATTAATGTTATGTATCTAACAGTTGTGTTACTAACACGTTTGCAGAGTCATAGTCACCTTCCAGGGAAGTATTCCAGGTAGTGCAGTTTGACAAGTAAGTGGTGGTTTGGTTATGAGAACCCATGATGGGTATGATGCTCGGGATTCTCATGAGCAAGCAGAAGATGCCATGGGAGAAAATTCCCGTAATAGAAATGATGACATCGAGTCTAATGGAAGGAGATTCCAAGAGACACCCTCAGATGTTGCAGCCAATATGAGAAGCTTGATTAAATCCCAGGAAGAGCAGCATCAGTTGAATGCTGCTATGTTGCAAAGTTTGACAGACTTACATAGAAAGATAGGCTCTGGACGAGGTACAGCAAGACCAGAAGGCAGTAAGAGCAGTACTAGGAGAAAGAAAATGACTTCTAGTGGGTCATCTGATTCTGAAGAATCCAACGGGGATTCAAGCTCTTCTTCTCATAAAAGAAAGAGAAAGAGACACCATAGGGATTGCTCTTGGGATGAATTTAAGAAAGCTAAACCTCCTACTTTTGATGGTGAGATAAATACTAGACAAGAGGCTGAAGCTTGGCTTCTTGGGATAAAGAAGTACTTTCAAGTGCATGATTATTCAGGAAACATGAAGGCAAGAGTTGCCATATTCAATCTGAATGGAAGAGCATCCATTTGGTGGGAACACTTCAAGCAAGTGAAGAGGATCAGTGAAAGGAGACTTAAGTGGAAATAGTTCAAGAAGTATTTCAAGCAGAAGTACCTCTCTGACAGGTATTATGATGACAAGATTAAGGAGTTCCATGAGCTGAGATTAGAACAGCAGACCATGGAAGGATATGCAAATAAGTTTTTGGAGCTGTTGAGGTATGTCTGGTACATCAGAGATGAAAAAGTGAAGGTCCAGCGATTTCTAAGTGGATTACCTCAGTCTTACAAAGATAGAATTGAGTTTTATGAACCTAGAACTCTTGAAGAAGCAATAAGAAAAGCTAAGTATTGCTATGAGCAAAGCAAAGGTAACCCTGATTACCATAAGGCATGGAAGGACAAGAAGAATGAGAAGTTTGATCAAAGGAAGAAAGGTTTTAAACCTTCTAACTTTAGGAATCAGTAGAAGAAGCCATCCCAAGCTGCGAGTAAGCCAGTTGGAGTGACCGGAGAAAAGCCTAAAGATCCACAATAGAATAGAGGACCACTTCAATGTTGGAAATGTAGAGGACCCCACATGCGTAGGAATTGTCCACTCAAAAATGAGAGTGCAAAGCCAACTTACAATGTTCAAGAAGCAGAAACAGTGGGTCAAGTGGCAAGGGCAGTTCCTAGGATTTATGCAGCACTGGAGGACCGCCAAGTAGACCACTAGTCAGCTGTGGTTGAAGTTGCAGGTAAGATTGTTGAGCAATCTGTTTCTATTTTGATTGACCCTGGTTCTACGCATAGTTACATTACTCCTAGAGTAGTGGATATTTGTGCTTTTAAGAAAGCAAAGCATAGGAAGTCATGGTTAGTCCAGCTAGCCACTGGAACTAAGAGAAAGGTTAGTGAAGTGGTAGAGAAATGCCCATTGGTCATGAATGGATTGGTCACTTACGTTGATCTGAATGTTCTACCACTTGGTTCCTTTGATGTTCTCATTGGAATGGATTGGTTAGAAGCTCACAGGGTGAAGCTTGATTTCTACAATAAGACTTTTGAATGCATGAATCAAGAAGGGAACCTAGTAGTTGTGAAAGTCATTCCAAAGGTGATTTCAATGAGGCAGGTTTAAGCAATGCAATTAAAGAAGTTCTGTAGGAAGGGTTGCTAGTTGTATGCAGCTCAGATTTTGGAGGAAACGAGGGATGAAACTCCTAGGTTGGAGGACTATCAGGTGTTATAGGAATTCAGGGATGTGTTTCCTGATGAGATTCCAGGGCTTCCTCCAAAGAGGGAAATTGATTTCACAATTGAACTTGTGCCAGGAGCGGCACCAGTGTCCAAGGCACCCTACAGGATGAGTACACCGAAAATGTTGGAATTGAAGATGCAATTGCAAGAGTTGTTGGAAAAGAATTATATTTGACCGAGTGTGTCTCCTTGGGGAGCACCAGTTCTGTTTGTAAAGAAGAAATATGGTACACTCAAGTTATGTGTTGATTACAGACAGTTGAACAAGGTTACTGTGAAGAATAAATATCCTTTGCCTAGGATTGATGACCTCTTTGATCAAATGAGAGGAGCAAAGGTATTTTCCAAGATTGACTTGAGGTCTAGTTACCATCAGGTGAGAATCAAGGATGAAGACATTCATAAGATAGCCTTCAGGACAAGGTATGGGCATTATGAGTTTGTAGTGGTACCATTTGGTCTCATGAATGCACCAGCTACATTTATGTGCCTTATGAATAGTGTCTTCAGTAGGTATTTGGACAAGTTTGTTCTTTTTTTCCTTGATGACATTCTTATTTATTCTAAGAATGAGGAAGAGCATGAAGAGCATTTGAGGTTGACATTGAAATTGCTTAGGGAGCATCAGTTGTATGTGAAACTGAGCAAGTGTGACTTCTATAGAGATAGAATTCAATATTTGGGTCACATTATCTCAGAGGAGAGTATATCTGTGGACCCTGAAAAGATTGAATCCATTATGAATTGGCCTACTCCAAGAAGTGTGACAGATGTGAGATCTTTTATGGGACTTGCAGGATACTACAGGAGATTCATTGAGGGATTCTCCAAAGTTGCACATGCCATCACTTCTTTGCAAAAGAAAGGGATGAAGTTCGAATGGACATCGAGGTGTGAAGAAAGTTTCCAGAGGTTGAAGAAACTTCTCACCAGTGCACCAGTATTGAAGGTGGTAGATCCAGAGAAAGATTTTGTGGTATGTACCAATGCATGCGGACAAGGGCTTGAAGGAGTCCTTATGCAGGAAAACCACGTGATATGTTATGAGTCAAGAAAGCTGAAGGAGCATGAGAAGAACTATGCCACTCATGATCTAGAGCTTGCATCCATAGTACATGCCCTCAAGATGTGGAGACATTACTTGATGGGTAGAAGATTTGAGCTTAGAACAGACCATTGTGGTCTGAAGTATTTTTTTGATCAGCCTACTTTGAATGCTAGGCAAGCAAGATGGCTGGAGTTTTTATGTGAATTTGATTTTGAAATCAAGCACATAAAGGAAAAAGAGAATAAGGTAGCTGATGCACTCAGCAGGAAGGTGCAGAAAATGCATGTGGCATCTCTTAGTATTTGCCAATCAGATTTGAGGCAGCAGATTGTTAGTCATGTTGTTGGGGATGAATTGTATGAGAACATAAAAGACAAATTGCAGCAGCAAAGTCTTGAGAAGAGGTATGAGGGATATAAATTGGAAGAAGATGGAATTCTCACTTACAAAGGTAGAATTTATATTCCATATGTAGCAGATTTGAGGAGAGTTGTTATGGATGAAATCCATCAAGCTCCGTATTCTGGTCACCCAGGATATCAGAAGACAATTGCTACAGCTAGAAAGCAGTACTTTTGGCCAGGAATGAAAAAAGATATGGCTGAGTACATTTCAAGGTGTATGAAATGTCAATAGGTAAAGGTTGAGCATCAACACCCTGCAGGTTTGTTGCAGCCTTTGCTAGTTCCAGAATGGAAATGGGAAGTTATTTCCATGGATTTTATTACAGGATTGTCGATGACTTGGAGACAACATGATTCCATCATGGTTGTGGTAGACAAGTCGACAAAGGCAGCACATTTTATACCGGTTAAGTCTACGTATGAGACTGGCGACATTGCAAAGATCTTCATGAAGGAGATATTCAAATTGCATGGATTTCCTAAGGCAATAGTCTCTGACAGGGATGTCAAGTTCACTTCCAACTTTTGGAAGGGGTTGTTTGCAGATTTGGGTACAAATATTAACTTCAGCACTGCATACCATCCTCAGACAAATGGGCAGACAGAGAGAGTTAATCAGGTGCTTGAAGATATGCTTCGCATGTATGTGATGGACAAACCAACCAAGTGGGAAGATTACTTGCACTTGGTAGAGTTTGCTTACAACAGTGGACATCAGGAATCCTTGGGGATGAGTTCGTATGAAGCCTTGTATGGGAGAAGGTGTAGGACACCAGTGACTTGGGACAATCCAGTGAACAGGATTATGCTTGGACTGGAATTGCTCAAGGATATGGAGCAAGAGGTTGTAAAGATCAGGCAGAATCTGAAAGCAGCACATGATAGACAGAAAAGCTATGCAGATAAGCATAGGGTGAACAAGGAGTTCAATGTTGGGGATCATGTTTACCTCAGAGTGAGGGAAAGGAAGAGTTCCTTGAAGCTTGGTATTTGTGCCAAGTTTTCACCGAGATACTGTGGGTTGTTTGAAGTGCTTGAAAGAATAGGGCCAGTTGCATATAGACTTGCATTGCCTGCTAGCACTAGAGCTCATAATTTTTTTCATGTTTCTTTGCTTAAGAGATATGTACATGATCCTAACCATGTGATAAATTGGGATGTGATTCAGGTGGAACCCGAGGGAGAGTTCCAAATCGAGCCAATGCGCATCCTCGACAGGAGGGTCACAATGCTCCTGAACTGAGCCATAGGTCAGGTAAAGGTGCAATGGGAGCACTACGGACCTGAAGAGGCTACATGGGAGCTGGAGGATGCCATGCGATTGGCACGTCCATTTTTGTTCAATTCTACGGAACACTAAGGCGATACCAATGTAGCATTTTGTTCAAATTTTGTAAAGCACTGAGGACAGTGCTATTGAAGGGGAGGGGAATGTAACACCCCAATTTTGACCCCGTTGCATTAGATGTATATGATGTATATATATTGTAAATGATCATGGTGTGGAGCTCAAGGCCAAGGCCCCACCATTGATCGGGTATGCTATGTTTTGGGATTTAGATTTGTCACCGATTGTATATCGGGGCATGTGGCATACGTTATGCATTTATCATCATGTAAATATGCATCTATAATTAAAATGAACACAAACAGCTACGGTCGCGGCAACTAAAATGAGAAAGGGGCATGATTTTCACAAGGATAAGGGTGGGGGAAATTGTCAAACCTTGGGCCAATGAGGGAAAATACCCATGTGTCTTCTTTCCTTGCCTTACCCAACCACCTTCATTAAGAATTTCTGCTGGTAGCTGGGGGAAGTTATGGCAGTTATTGTTTTTGGGAGTGGCGTGGCAGGACTGTCAGTCCTAGCCTACACACACACTCCACCACTGTTGACTTCACGATGGCAAAAGAAACCACTACCATCTCTTCCGTGGACATTCCACTCTCCATGATTGTGCTAAACCATGCACGCCTTCATTCGTCCTCTGCACTATGCATCCTCATGACTGTATGCTCACATCCACGCACATGCTTACCTGGTTTCACTCCCACAGAGATACCACTCTCTCCACGACGGTGCTGTTACTCACGCACTTCCAATTTCGCGTCCTCCTGTAGGTTGTTTTTCCTCTGCGGATTTGTGAATGGGTGGCTGTAGCCTCTCCTCGCAGGCTGATTTTGGGTTGCTGCAGTCTTACTTCCCTGAGAATGTTGCGGTCTTCTCTGTGATTGAGGTCTGGTGCAATATTTCACCCACGCGTAGACTGGGAGTATGTATATTTTCCTCTCCATTGCGGCCAGTGTAAGTTTTCCACGTCTTTAGTTTTCCAGGGCGGACTGTCGATTTCCCCATGTTGTGAATGTGTTCGTTGTTGCGTTTAGAACTGTTGTAATCCACTTGGGAGTATTTTTCCCCTGTACTTGTGTTTGCTGTTACACTGTGGGGGCTGTTGTAGATTGTTGGGAGTCGTTTTGGCCACGAGAGGGCCAAGAACGACTCAAAAATCGTTTCCCCCTGTTCAACTGTAATTCTGATTGATTACATACGTGCAATGGTTGGTCTTCGGACTGTGTATGGATCAGGGATGGGGGCTTAGTTTTGCTTGATAAACCTGGTGGCTGGAAACCACACAGATAGAGCTAGAGGGTTGGATTTCTTCTCCACAACCCCTGAATAGCACTGGAAGGGAATGCATGGCCTGACGGACTGTGTAGCAGAGAAGGGACTGATTCCTTGTGTTGGGTGTGTGTGGGTGTCTTAGAAGTCAGGATAGTTCTAGTGTAGGTGTTCTTGGCTCTGTAATGAGCTCACCAGCTTAGCATTGAGCCTTTCCCAACTCATGGATGGCATGATAAACCCAACTGCGTTGGCTTGGCTATGTTTTGTGTATCCTTGGCTATGTGTTAGCCTGCTAGTTCCCTTATTCCTTGGAGAATCATGCCCAGCTCGAGGGTGGTAGCGCTGCTGAGAGATTAAGGAGCACGCTGGCCTATGGTTTGGTGGAACATTGCAGCGATGTAGCTGGTTGCGGAAGGAGTTTTCATAAGATAAGTCATCTTGCCTATTTTTACTTTTGCAACCTTATTTTCTGTTAATGAATGTTATGAACATGTTGAATGCATGCATGTATGAATGTACGTTGAATTCCACTGCGTCTGATACATAATTGCATCTATGCATGATGAATGTTCATGTGTGCATGTTTTACTTCATTGCATTCTATTACAGCATGTTATTTTATTAAATCAGCTATGTGTGATGACTAAGGGCATCTGTGTATGTTCCACTGCAATGCATCTTGTTATCAGCATTCTGTTTTCAGCATTTCAGCAATGTTATGCATGTACATGTTTAGGGGGCTCTTAGCCCGGATGGTTAATTCCATGGTGGTCGCGTCCTCTTCACTGGTTGGAGGGATGGGGACATGACAAGAACCTTACTGTTACATACAAAAAAATTTAGGAGAAGATATAGGTATATGAGTTCATTGCTAATTTTGCCTCTTTGTATAGCTTAGGAGGGATTATTAAGACATATGCCACAACTCTTTTAGGAAATCTTTCTCATTCCCATGCCATCCAAATTTTTGGCAACGCATTAAATCTTTGTGGTCCTTTCCATAATAGCTTAATTTTTTTATGCTGGTAGTGACACAAACACACCCTAAGAACTAAAATTTATCTACAACTATTCTATAAATAGGAGTTGTTTCATGACATGCATTGGAGTTGTGACTTTAGGAGGCCTACAAATACAAGAGAATTGAAAACATGCATCGCTTAATCGACTTTTAAAGTGTCTCATTTTATATCAATGTAGGTATAAGTGGAATGTATTATTTATGTTGCTTAAGTGACATCAAGTCAACCTTTTTAACTTCCAACCCTTGTCACTTAAGCGACATCCTTAATGTCCAAATAACGTCTCAAGCAATGTTATTTTGATGGTTCTTGCACCAACTTAACGTCTTTTAGGAGACTCCATGCATTTTTCATTTAAGATAAAAATTCTACGGAACATCAAATATTCAACTCATCTTTATAGATGTTCAATCAATGTTGGTCAATATAGTGTTCGACATTTAAAATCAAAACAAAAAGAGTCAATGTTGGTGAAACACACCAACAAATCCTCATCGACAAGGGGTTCCCTCTCTGTCGACGCCCTACCAGCGCAATCTCCATGAGCACCGGCTCGAACAAGGTTTACCCTACCCAACAACATCTGCGAAGTAGATGAGGTCTCACCCGAGGCGTTCAAGGGAGAGCTGTCGGAACCAAGTTTTCGGTAGTGGGGACGAAGGATATGGGGATCCAAGGAAGGACGCCATAACTGCTAGATCCAGATCTTGCATCGACTTTACACCATTTCCTCAACTTGCAGAGTGTATCCAGAACTTATGCAATAATTGTAGCATCATACAGTCATCACAATATTACTAATACCACATCATTATCCATAGAAAATGTCTACTCTTAGTGCAACAGATAGTAGCATAAAAATAGATCGCATCGATATAAAAGAGATTGAATCACATCAACATTATACCAAACCAGCTCATAACATCATAGCAAACCAGGTTGCACATCAGAACAGATTATACCACAGTAGTGATAACATACAAGATTCGTACCACAATTGCCATATCATATTAATCTTGTGTAAAGGAATCACATTACATAATTCTTCTCCAAAACCGGAGACTACATACATCAAGAAAACGCAGATACATAGGAAAACATTCACAAAACCAGATCGCACTAGATCTTATGCCCCAACTATCCTCTGATGCGGTTCTCCTATTCTTGGTCTGTGGTCGATGCCCCTATCTACTTGCAAAACTAGATCTATAAATAGGCTTGTGCCATTACACTGAAGGTCCACTTCTAACTAACTTATAACCGCTAATGACTTATTACAACAAAACTTGGTCAAATAACATATAAAATATTCAAAGCGGTTATTCTTTCGCCCATCGCGCTAATCTGGCCTTGCGTGGAACCGCGTGAGGTTGTGTAGCTTCCACGATGCTGTGCAACCCCTTGTCAACAGGCCCCCAAAATAGTCTTGTGGCTCATCCCCGAGCCACGTCAGGTTGATAGGGTGTGTGTCAACGTCCACGCCTTGAAATCTTCAAATTGCTGCACAATATCCCGTTCCTGCAACTGGACTTTGTTTCTAGTACTCTGATAATTAGTCAAAGCCTGCTTCACTGGGCTCTCTTCTCGTGCCTTGATGTCAACCATTTGTCAATTCTCTTGTACTGCCTGCAGCATGGTGACTACTTTAATAACCAACTATCCATCGATTTCTTGAAATTCATCAAGCTGATCACGACGGTTTTGTTGGCATTCATGTGCACGGGCGGCTCTCTGTTGTAAATCCTTCAGTTATTTATCCCATGTGATCTGCACCATCAGTGGCATAGCCCTCAGTGATGTCTTCAAGGTCATCAATTGACCTTCATCTTCTTGCACTTGCACGGTCAGCTGATAAAGCTGCTCATCCTAGACAACGCTCTGCAAAAACTACATTGTCTCTTCCATAGTGGTTTTGGCCTCCTACTCCATGCTTTCAAACTTAGTTGTAATGTCTTCAATGGAGGATTTCCTTTCTGCAGCCTGATCTAGCGGCATCGTTGTTTGTACCAGGGCCTGGAGCATCAGGTTATTATCTTGAAGTTGAACAATAGTTTTCCCTAATCGTTTGGACTTTTTTGACTAGGGTGATTTCGGCCGTGTTCTCAAAAATGTGTTGGAAGGATTCAGAAACAACCTGCTCGACTTTGCCGCACCTGGCACACATCTGCGCTTGTTCAACAATCAGGTGATCTTGCGCATTTTTCAATTCTGTAATCTCCTCAACAGCATTTTTCTACAGCTCATCTTGTGTCTCTTTCAAGGTGTTGATTTCTCAAACTTTTTCTTTTGCCAGTTGCACCTGGACCTGATGTAGCTCATCTGCCTGTTTCTACAGCTTCTCTACGACGATTTGGGACTAGACATAGCCCTCAATCAGTTCTTTCTATCGTTTCGCTAATTCCAGGGTAGAAACATGCTGCAACTCCACAAACTCCATAGTGGACAACTTTTTCAGGTCCAAATCCACGCTCTGGATCAGTCGTAACAACTGCTGAACTTGCACGTTCGCAGTCGAGGGAACTTTCACGTTCCTGGCCCGGGGCTCAGTGCTAATCAACGGGATGTCCTACATGATGGGTCGCACATATGTCTACCTAGAAATAATTCCAAAAATGGAATCTAAGTGATCTCTTACCACACCAAATTCTTCATGGTTTGACTCATGGATCGCCTTTGTCGCATCCGCGAATGAGTCACTAACCACCTTGATAAGCCACTGCAGTTGATCCTCCATCCCTGAATTGGTACCACTATCCGCTTCATATTCCTAGTTCCATTTGGTGCGAGTCTCCTCTTGCATATGCTACCCTGCATCCTCAGGGTCAGTTGACGACTCGTTGTCAGATTCATGAGTGCTCAGGTCCTTTGGGGCAGGTTCTTCCAAGGCATCTAGTGCCTGCTCGTTAGATAATTCCTCCTGACTCACTGGGTTTTTCCACTCCATCGACCACTCTTGGACAATGGAATCCAACTCTTATGTTGTGACTTTAAAAGGAAAAGGTAGCCACTGCTTGTCAGGGTCCCGTCATGCCTAAATGTAGGTAGAGTGGGGCCTGATGGAAAATCGAAGAATCCACTGATACTTGGATGCGGCGTAACGAGAGACTTGAGGAACGACAACGGCCACGGCTTGTAATGCTTCCCAATAAAACCAAAATTGGATGGCACCGTCCATATGTCGGCTGGGCTCTTCAACCCACCATAAATTTGAATACCTTGCACCACGACACACCTTTACCGCATCAACCGCCATCGGTTGATAGTCTTCCGGTTCCATCCATGCAACTAACACAATAAGGATCATCAACCAACTATATGAAAATGACTGCCCAGCCTGAGCAGCAAGCGAGTCTTCTAGCAGCTGATTCAACAAAAATAAATACCAATTCATTTGCACCCCCTCGACACACTTCTAGGCACATGCGACAACACCTGAATTGCATTGTACTAGTCGATTTCCCCGAACGACCTTGCTTGCTAGAATCCTTGCACCTATGCACACCACCTGTGAGTTACTGCTATCGATGCGATAAGAACGACCATCACGCTGTAAACCAAAGCACTCCTTCAGCTGATTTGCAAGATTTTTGTCAGTATCTCTCCCAAGAATATACTGCACTGGATCTTCCCAGGCCTTCGACAAGCCTGTGACGCTTGTGATCAAATCTACTATAACTGGGATTGGCGTATTCAACCAAAGTGTCCCTCCATGAAAGCAAGCCAACAATTGCTTCACGCATGCATGGGATTCATTCAATTACCCAAAATGAGGCATATTGATGAGCCCCAACAATCCTGATTGGTCTAACCCACTCATCCTCGGTTGAGGAATCTGCCGAATCGAAGCCCCAGGCCCCGTCGAAATTGACTCATATGGCTCATCCCTGACATCTTTGAGAAATAGCAGGTCATGGTCTTCAAATTTCAACTTGATCAATGCAAGAATGATGTCGATCGAATATGTCATCCCCTCCGGCAATGGCAGCAATTTTGGTGAGTACTTCTGATTCTTTAATGGCTGCCTCGGCTTGGTTCCCAGACATGTAGGAGCGACATATCCCAAAATTTCATGAATAGAGACACCCCGAGGTGCCGCAGACTCAACAGCTCCTAAGCTCGACGGCCCAATCTGTGTAGTTCCTTCTCCTTGTACTCTCGCTGAGGTGCAAGTCTGCATATTTTGCGGCGGTGTGGGACTAGGCCTCTGAGCCTGCCGCTTCCACTTGGGAATGGGTGATGAACCGAATAGCATAGTCATAATCTCTTCTTCCACAGCCATGGGGTGAATAGGGGATTCGTAATCACTGGAAATCTCAATGGCATTTAGGTCGCTCAGCATGCCTCACGCCTCAACCCTTCAAACCTGAGAATGCACTCAACAACTCTAACCTGCAACACTACAACTCACTCACCGTACTGCACAATTCCTTCTATGCTTCTCACTTTGCTCACTCGAATGAACAATTCCATCCTTACGCATCTCGTGTGTTGTTTTATAGCCACCTCCAATCCAAAATTCATCATTGCCAAATCTATCATGACCATTATTGCTAAATATGGTATTAATGATGCTAAATCCGTCGACGATCTTACTCCTCTAATGGTCGGATCACTCATTAATGCGGGTCGCTTCAACAAGTGCTGCCATCCAACTGTTTTAACTACTTGCATTTATTACCTGATTTGACCATCCCACGGCCCTACAACTATCGCAAGTAGTCAACCAGTCATCTCTTACAAACTTTAAACATGCGCAGCCTCTCCCTCGGGGCTCTCCTTGCTGTTCTGAACTAAAATATTCAATTTTTTTTATAGTGCCTCAACTAGTGCACATATTTGGCCCCGACATATAGGGATTTAAGCGACTCCCATTGAAAAGCATTGGTAAGACTACACCATCTAATTTTTGTAATTGAACTGCTTCGCCAGAAGTAATGGAATGAACAAGATAGGGACCTAACAAGTGCATTTGTAACTTACCTGGATGCTTGATGAACTTACTGTCGTATAACAGCACCAAATCTCATATCGCAAATTGTTTTTTCTTAATGTGGCGATCATGCCACGCCTTTCGTCAATCCTCCACAACCTGTTGGTGGAAGCCAACAACAAAATGGTCTTCTTCAAGCTAGATCAACTATGCAATTTGTTCTTCTAACGCTTCTGCATCAGCCATGCCCGTCGCTGCGGCAATGCGCAGACTGGGAACAATATACTCCATGGGCATGACTGCCTCTTTCCCATATACCATCTTAAGTGGTGTCTTCCCATTTAGCTGTTTGCAAGTAGTGTGATAGGCCCATACCGCCGCTAGAATTTTTAGGTCCTAGTCATCGCGGTTAGCGTTACATACCTTAGTCAACGTTGTCTCCAAGATTTTGTTGAATGCTTCGACGGTCCCATTCACCTATGGATGGTATGGTGTACTCCTCTTATGTTGCACCTGCAACTCCTCAATTAGTGCTTTCATAGTCCAATTGACAAAGCGACTGCCCTGTTCACTCATCAAGATCCTAGGACACCCATACCATGTCACGATGTTTTCAAAGATGAACCTCGTTGTCATCATAGTGGTACAATCCACAACTGGTGCAGCTTCCACCCACCTGGTGAGATAGTCGATTGCAGTAATGATGTATCGTGCACCAGTCCACTTCCCTGTTGGATTAATAGGACCCACAAAATCCACAGCCCACTTATCAAATGGTTGCAGAGTCACCTGCGGTACCAATGACATCTGATCCGCCGCGATGGTTTACCGACACGTTGGCAGACATCGCAACTGCTCACATAGTCAGCTACATTGTTATGCAACGCAGGCCACCATAGTCCAATGCACAACACCTTCTGCGCAGTAGCTCGACCTCCATTGTCACCTCCTGCGACTCCTGCATGTGCTTCTTCGAGAATGGGACCATGCTCATGTGGTAAAATACATTGTCGCAAGATTTCATCTGGTCAAAGCTTATATAACTGTCCTGCAATTAATTGAAAATCAAAAGCCTTTATGACCAACTGCTTCTTTTGGCTGGTTGTCATGTCCTCCGGTGTGACACTAGTGGCGAAAAACTAAATAATTGGTGCATAGTGATCATCTGTGATGTCAACACGGAACAGTTGTGTATCTGGTAATCCATCATCAATATTGGTCGGTTCTTCCCCATTCTCGATGCGAGACAGATGATCAGGGCTAGCGTTCAATCGCCCTGGCTTCACAATTATTTCAAAATCAAACTCCTAGAAGAGTAATAGCCATCGATAGATCTTCCCCCCAACACAGGCTTATTGACCAGGTATTGCAAAGAAGAATTTTTATAGCGGATTTCACCACGCTAGGTGAATCACACTTTGTATGGCCTTCCCCTGTCCCACTGCAGACTCTTTAGACCCCATGGACCATCTTTTATCCTTTGATGTTTCCTTAATCATCCCTAAAACTATATGAAAAATGATATACGCGGCCTTTTACCCGATAACCGCGTACATACGCGGGTTTGACCCCTATAACCGCGTACATTGGGATGTGTGAATAATCCAAATCCTTTTGGAGTTTTCCTTGACATGGATCTGACTCATTCGACTCCTGGCCTTCCATATGCCTTGAGATCGCTCGGATTCGACCCTTCATTATCCCTTGTGAAGCTATATAAGGAACCCCTTGGTACATTGAAGGCATATAGAGAGATTGAGAGCAAAGAAACTATAGTCCATTGTTGCTGGAATTTATACTTGAGTCTGCATCTCTTTGTCCCTTGGAGCACTTTTGTGTTCTTCCCAAGCATGCCTTTTGCTAGTGAGCTTGCTATTGAGAGATGGAGGATTGAGGTGGTGGAGGCCCAAGTCGGGGATTCAATTTTTCCGGTTCGCAGATGTGCTGTCAGAGGTTGTATCTATCTTGTAATCTCTGATTTATATTAATAAGAACTATCTTTTCCTATCCAATGATGTGTATTTGATTGAATATTGTATCCATTGGAATATGTCAAATGCTTTTACATTATTGATTATATATGCTAGAATAGTTCGAACACCATGATATATAGTATGCTTGTATTTTTTACTTGTTGTTGAGGAAGTGTTATATCAATTCAAGCTGAAGATTGGAAAGCTCAACAGCGATTTACTTCAACCATCCAGAACAAGGTACGAGGTATGATCCTTTAGTGTTAGACATTTTATTTCTATTGCATATTGGGAAAGATTGATTTCTGGATTCAAAGCTGTCTGTTGTGGTACCCAAAGCCATAGGAATTTCTCTCCGTAATAGAATTGGCGACTCTGCTGGGGAGTTCCTAGTAGTTGTCCTTTGGGGGTTATTTTTCTCGGCATTCAATGTATTTGAATTGCTCTTTCTCTCTTGTTTCTGTGTCAGGGTTGGGGGCATGTATGCCTGGTAGAGTCTGATTGGAGTGAAGTTTGTCTCAGCCGACCTGTTTTCCTTGTTTTATGCACCTTTTCTTCCTATACGCGGGTTTTTGATTTATAGTCGCGTATACACGCGGTTTCCTATGTGATTTCCGCGTATACACGCGGGTTTACTGCGAACAGTCGCGTATACCCTATATTTTTCCTTTTTGTGGAAGATTGTTGGTTGCTGGGTGAATACTGTTAGTTGCTGAGTCTCCTTTGGCACTGCCTGAGTCTGTTTTGACCTCTGTTTCTGACTGGAAACGTTTTTTTTTTTAGCCTAAATTTTTTTTTTTAGGAAAGTTCTTGTCATGGCATTTTCGATTTTTTGTTTGAGATTAGTGCATTAGAGTTCTTTTACCTTGGTGCTTTTCTTGGATGTTGTTTATGTGTGCTTGCAGAGTCTGGGGGTGGTAGAATCATTCTTTTTCTTTTTGCATCTCTTTTATTTTCAAAAAATCCAAAAACATTTGCTTATCATCATGCATTGCATTTTGCACTTTGTATTGTACTTGCATTAGATCAAGATTTGCTTTGGAGTACTAGTTAGGACTTCATATAGGAAAAATTTGCATTCTCATTTGAAGAAGAATTGTGCATTTCACGTAGTAGCATACCCTGTTTACATGAACACAATGCATTTGCATTGATTGTTACGGTGTGCATTTTACTTCATGTTGCATCATACCACTAGTTGCACAACCATATCCTATTTTTGAGTAATAAAGCCAACTAAAATCAACGCTAATTAAAATGAATTACACTCTTTTCTTTTCTAGGGTGCACCAACAAGCTTAGTTTTTAGGATCTTAGAATAGTTCATTGTAATTCAATTCTCCAAGATAACTAAACAACAACATCTAGGTGTATGTCCAGGGAGTGTGTGAAATCATTGGTATAACCATCGTTCTCAGGATCCTCCTCTCAAACGGGAGTTAAGCACGAGGTAGTGTGAGTGGTTATTGATTGGAATGACCCCTAGTCATAACTGAGTAGCACCGGAGATATTTCCAGGATTGTATTCGTATCTAGGGACTCTTTCGAGGGTTTCGGGCTTTGCTACCCTGCCCATGCGGTCAATCCCACCTGTGACTGTCCGCCTGAGCTTTGATTATATTGAGGTGACCTTAGTGACCTTACCTAGGATATCGAGGGGGTACTTGTAGAGGTTATTCTGCATGTGTCCCGGCCAGGTTGGGGCCAGACAGCACAGTCGCTTTATGCATTGAAGCTGAGGGCCATAATCAATGGTTACGTACCTCTGCTTGTTATGTATGGGAGTCTCAGGCCTCTCCTCGGCGAGACATACCTGCTTCATTCGGGAGCTCACTTATCCAGCCCTTGTTTGCTTGCATTTGGCTTTAGATTTTATTAGTGATTTCTCTGTGCACGCTAGTTGGCCTAGGGTTTACGTAAATAGAGAGTCTTTGCTATTTTTTGAGTCAATGTGGATTCAAGTGCGGTTCCGCGCCGTTCTCGTCGGTTAGCAAGGCTTCCACCTTCTCCTTCTCCTCCTCCTTTGGGAGAGAGACCTAGACAGTCCAGGCGGACTATGTCACACATCGATTCACACACCATGGAGGATCATTCAGAGACTATTCCTGAGCCACCTCCTCCCATTCATGTTGACGATGGGGAATTTACTCCTACATACGATCCTTCACCTGACCTAGCTGAGTTCGGTCCTGTGATTTCCCAAATAGGATCTTTGCACGATAGACCTACTCACCCTAGGGCTGATTTCCCATTGACACATTACCACTATGGAATGCCGGAAGATGCCGAGACTCACTTTGAACTTGCCAGCATTAGCTACTGTAGTTATGCTACGACTAGTTTTCCTATGCACGATTTGACATTTCATGTCGAATCCCACTTCGAGCCTAGCACTATACCTAGGGGAAATCCCATGCCTTACCTTGTGGAGAGGTTTGGGAGTACTAGTCACATTGCACCTTCCATCCCAATGGTGGAAGCTACATCTTATCTCCCTCCTAGGTCTAGGGTTAGCGATCCGATCAGGATACCAAGTCCCAGACAAGTGACGATAGGCAATAGTACATATCTTATTACTGAGATTCCTTCGTCCTCGGTTACGAGTTCTTCAAATGTACATCCTCCACCTTATCCATGTGGTCCTTCAAGCCAATATATGGCTACGAGTCAGGTCTGTACTGTGGTTACTAGGCCGATTGTGTCTCAAGTTCATATACCACTCGCCGCTTCGGGAGGATATATTCGCGCTTCTAGTGGTTAGCTTGTTACGTCTGAGGCATATATACCTACTTCTGGTTTGTATGTTCCCCCTTCTGGAGCTTATCTTCCTACCTATGGAGTGTCCCATGGGACATCGCATGTGATGACCTATGGACCTTATTACGAGACGCAATATGGACAGGTTTCTTCACCTTACGGAGGCGGGTATCAACAACCTACTTACTCCTAATTATGGCTTCGTAGCTTCTATGAGTCAAGGTCCACCTTACCATGGTACTTCCACATCACCTTATATGGGTCAGACAGGAGGAGGACACTATGGCCAAGGCCATGGTGGTGCTCAAACCTATGTGAACTAGGGAGCGGTCCATCGACCTCATCATCCTAGGCTCCCTTTCCTCGCGACGCTTAACCTTCCTGACTTATCAAGACTTACGAACAATCCCATGGCTCATGACCTGGCTTGGCCGGCTGTCCCTACCAAGCTTCCTTCGGACATACCTAAGTTCGAAGGCAAATTGGGAGAGGATCCAAGCGAACACGTTACCATGTTTCACCTTTGGTGCTCTTCGAATTCGTTACATCAGGACTCAGTCCGCTTGCAACTATTTCAATGCACCCTTACAGGGCCTGCTGCAAAATGGTATATAGAGTTACCAAAGGGAGCCTTTACCTTGTTCGATGATCTTGCGATGACTTTTCTTAATCACTTCTAGCTACCAGTGCGCTATGACATTGGTACTGAACTCTTGTCGACATTTCAGCAAGATAAAGCCACCCATATTTCTGATCATATTTAGGAGTGGTGTAGACGGAAGAGATTAATTAAAGCCTTTATACCGCCGGAGTTCCTTCTTGAGTGGTTCCTCAAGTCTTTATTGCCATATATCGCGAAGGATGTTTCCACATCCGGAGTGCAGAATGAGGAACAAGCGACCTTTAGGGCGCAGGAACTGGACTTGATTTATGCTCAGTCCAGTTTTTTGTATGAGATTATTCCCAACGCTCCTCATTCCAATTTCGATCCCAAGGTCAAACCTAAACCACATGCCGATGGCATTGTGGGTTGTGCAAGTGTGAAACCTGCGAATTTAGTTGCAAAACAAGTTAGTCATTTGTCGCTCAACCAATCTGCTTCGGGACAAGCTACGGCTTCGTCTCAACCCACCCAGACGGTGAATGTACTTTCTGTGCAATCGTTGGACCAGAAGGGTAACCAGTAGCCCGGACGTAATAGAAGAAAGGGTAAGAATAATAATCGAAAGGGTGGCAATAAGAATGAGAATGCTACCAATAATGACAAGAATGGTCAAAATGCTAGGGGGGACAAGCAAGCAAAACGTAAGGTTAAATTCCCTTGCAAGCTATGTAAGGATGATCACCTCACTTACTTGTGCCCTCGAATTGATGAAGCTTTGAGACTCTTAGCACAAGGCCCAACTATGCTAACGAACCCTTTACCGCATAACCAAGATATGAAATCGAAGTCCCAGGAGCAATCTAGTGAAAACGATCCACCAGAGACTAGTGCTCATGGGTACATTAACATGGTTCATGCTGCCAAGGTTGTGACTCATGCAAAAGATTATGGATCGTCACAACCCAGCCCAAGCAAAGAACCTGATCCACCAGGAACCCCTTTGCGCATTGAGAAACCTACGGATAAACCTGAGGCTGCACCTCACATTCCTAAGGGGGTACTTCAGCGTTCGGGGCATAATCCAAATGCCCAAGCCACCCAGAATTATTCAGTTGTCAAGGATTTGGGCCATACTCCTTGTGCGATGTCTGCATTGGAAGTGCTTTAGAGTTGTCCTTCGCAAAGGAAGGCTTTGCTTTCTGCTCTTGGTGCGAACGGTGATGATTCTTCCTCAGTGATCAAATTTGAAATCACAGGACATCAACCTCGCTTGCCCTACTATGTGTCACTTTTGGTACACGTAGAATGTCTTAATATGATCGTCAAGTGCACTGTGATTGGCGAGGGTGTTGTTGCATCTGTGATGTCTTTGTCTTGTTGGAAGGGTTTCGGTTCTCCTAAGTTGTCGAAATCAGCGACTATGTTAACTTCTTTTGATGGGAGATCTTTTAGATCGCATGAAATCCTTCCTTCCCTCAAGGTCCGTTTGGGGGGGAAGACTGTTGCAATATAGGTTGAGGTGGTTGATGCACCCCTCGACTACAATATCTTGCTGGGTAGGAACTAGATGTACAGTATGCAAGCCGTTGCTTCTTCCTTGTTCCAAGCTGTATGCTTTCCACATAACGGGAAGATTGTAACAATTGATCAAATGGCATTCAAGAATTCCCCTGTTACTACATCTTCGGGAGCTTTGGTCCCAATCGTTGAGCACTCTCAGCCGGCAACTGGGAGTGTAGGTGTAGGCATGTATCCATCCCTCATGGGAAGCTTTAGTTTTCCTGCACCAGTCCTCATGATAGGATCTTGTTTCGATAAAGCTTCGACTTCTATGACCTCAGTGTATTTTCGTATGACTCATATGGAAGATCCTTGGATTCTTCCTACACTGAGCATTTCAAGTGAGCCTGTCGAGACCAACGTGCTGCTTCCTGCAGCCATGATAGCTTATCAAGCCAATCTTAAGAGTGTTGCAGAGCCTTGTTCTTCCTCTTCGCGGACGGAGGAGGAAGACCCCTATGTGTTGCTGGCATGGGCAGTACAGTCTTCTCATGCCCACGACTGCCTTGATACGGTTTTCCCTTCAGATGAAGCGATCATCGAGGCTATGTCGAGTGTTGAGCCGCCATGGGAGGAACTTCATCATAGATCATATTTCCTTCCACCGCTTGACCATTTGGAGCATGAGGATTATAGGGAGATTCTTAGTCAAAGAGTTGGTAGTCCCATGGTTCCATTAATCTCTCTTGGTCAGATGGCTGATGGAAACATGGTGAACATATCTTCCACGATTGCTAGCAACATCTCTCGAAATCCTGGCACCATTGAGAATCTCTATATTGGGGCAGAATGTTCCCATGCTGAGATTCTCGAATATACCGAGCTATTCAAGGAATTCCGTGATGTTTTTGCTTGGTCTTATGATGAGATGCCAGGTATTGACCCTCGAATTGTTGAACTTGAGATTAATACTTACCCCAACGTTAAGCCTGTTCGACAACGTTTACACACCGTGAATCCTAGGAAAGCACCCGCCATTAAGACAGAGATAGAGAAGATGTTGAAAGTCGGTTTCATCTATCCCGTTCCTTTGAAGGAGTGGGTTTCAAACCCCATTCCGGTGGATAAGAAGCAGGGAGCGATCCGAATATGCACTGATTTCCGTGATTTAAATCGTACCTGTCCTAAGGATAACTTCCCCACACCATTTATAGATCATATTTTGGATGAGTGTGCGGGTAGCGAGGTGCTCTCCTTCATGGACAGATTTTCCGGGTATAATTAGATCCAGATTAAACCTGAGGACCAACACAAGACTGCATTTATTTGTCCTTGGGGAACATTTGCATATTGGAAAATGCCTTTCGGCCTTAGAAACACCGGAGCTACATTTCAGCGGGTGATGACCTTGATCTTCCACGATCTCAAGTCTATTATTGAAGTATTTTTGGATGACCTCGCTGCTCATTCTCGTATGAGAATGCATCATCCCTATCACTTGAGATTGGTATTCGAAAGATGCCGGCACTATTCAGTTCGATTAAATTCTCATAAGTGCATATTTTGCGTGAAGTCAAGTTGTTTACTAGGATTCATCGTTTCGAAGGAGGGCCTAAGAGTCGATCCCTTAAAGGTTGAGTCAATACTTCAGCTGTCTCCCCCGAAGAACATTCGTCATCTTCAGTGTTTGCAAGGTATGGAAAACTTCTTACGAAGATTTGTTGTCAACTTTGCCAATTTGACTAGAGGCTTCATGCGTCTCTTGAAGAAGGATACTCCCTTTGAATGGGATGAGCGAGCCCAGGAGTCCTTTGATGCACTCAAGCAAGCCCTAGCATCGGCCCCGATGATTAGTCCTTCGGACTATAGGCGTGATTTCCTATTATATGTGGCCACGTCTTTAGAGACGATTGGTATGGTGTTGGTTCAAGAGGATGAGGAGCTCTAGGAGCATGTCGTATATTATCTGAGCTGAAACCTTATTGACGCAGAGATTCATTATTCTCATGTAGAGAAGCTTGCTTTAGCAACCGTACATGCAGTTCAGTGTTTGAGACATTATATTCTCCTTCGCCAGACCTTTGTTGTGGCCCATGTCAATCCGTTTCAGTTCGTCCTCACATGAAGGATGATTGGGGGAAAGTATAATAAATGGATTGTCATCCTGTAAGAATTCGATCTCGAATTTGTTTCAGAAAAATCAAAGAAGTCGTTAATTTGTGCAGAGCTTATATCGGATTTCCCGAGCGAGGCCGAGGAGTTGGTTTGTGAGGATACGTTTGTCGATGAACATATCTTCTTAATCTCAACGTCTGACCCATGGTATGGAGATATCATAGTATATCTGCAAACACAGAGGACACCTACTCACCTCTCGCGAGATGAACGACGACGATTACGTCACGTCTCTAAGAACTACCTTATAATGGACGATACTTTGTACCATCATGGGGAAGATTCCATTTTACGTTGTTGTTTAACTCATGAGGAGGCTGAGGTTGTGCTGAATGATTGCCATGGAGGGGCATGTGGTGGTCATTTATCTAGGCTTTCTACAGCTCAAAAGATTTTGAGAGCGGGTTATTTCTGGCTGTCGATCTTTAAAGATTGTGTTGATGCGGTCAAGAGGTGCCACCCTTTCCAGGTGTTCACACAAAATATGCGCTCGAAGCCTGCCCCGTTACATCCCATTATCACCAACGGTCCCTTCACCAAGTGGGGGCTCGATTTTATGGATTTCAACCCAGCTTCGGCTAGGGGGCCCCATCATATTATAGTGGCTGTGGATTATTTCATGAAATGGGCTGAGGCAATGCCTACAATAAAATCCGATGGTGAGACAGCCGCTCACTTCGTATTCAACCAAATCATTACTCGGTTCGGGATTTCGAAAGAGCTTGTCACTGACCATGGCTCGCACTTTCAGAACCGTATGATGGAAGAGTTGGCATCCAAGTTAGGGTATAAGGAAGAGAACTCCTCTTCTTACTACCCCCAAGCGAATGGACAGGTTGAAGCAGTGAATAAATCACTTAAGTCCATTCTCCAATGAACCATCGCACAGAGCAAGACGAATTGGCATATTATGTTATACCCTGCTTTGTGGGCATATCGAACCGTGGTTAAGACTGCCACTGGTTTTTCTCCATATCAGCTTGTGCATGGAGTGGAGTCTATATTGTCGGTTGAATGCGAGATCCCTTCGTTGAAGCTAGCTATGGAACTCTTACCAGACACTTCACCTTTGGAGGAGCATTTGGTCCACCTCGAGCAACTTGATGAGCAACGTCGAGATGCCTTGGTGGCTCTGGAGGTTAATAAACATCGCGTTAAGGTCCAGTACGAAAATTCTATCCGTCCAAGAGTGTTTAGTGAAGGATACTTGGTCCTTTTGTGGGATCGATCGAAAGAACCCTTGGGGGAAGGGAAATTTAATGTTATGTGGCGTGGTCCTTACGTGGTCAAGCATGTCTTAGAGAAGGGTGCCTATGAGTTAGTCGATTACGAAGGCACAGCTTTGGCAGAGCCTAGAAATGGGCTCTATCTCAAAAAATACTATGCATGATCTTTAGCCAAGGATGCTTGTTGTATATTGTTCTACAGCTTTTGCATAGTTAGGTCTTTTTCTTATCGTGATTGGGTTTGTGATTAGTTTCCATTTCTTTTGGCAGATGTCAAGGGAATGTTCCACCTACATAGGATTCACAGATGGTGCAAGCTGTCACACTCAGCACTCAGCCTCTGCTGCTTGGGTCATTTATACTCCTATGGGTCAGGTACCGTCTTCAGGAGGTGTATGTCTACGACCATCTTCCAACAATGTTGCTGAATATAGCGTCGTTACTGAGCTTCTACGGGATGCCATTTCACATGGCGTTCTATCTCTTGAGGTACGTCTTGATTCGGAGTTAGTAGTGTCACAGCTCAATGGTTTGTACCATGTTAGAGATCCAACGTTATTAAGAATATTCTTACGTGTGAGATTGTTATAACGACAATTTGACAGTATAACATATATACACATTCCAAGAATTAATAATCAAGTTGCTGACTCATATGCTAACTACGTGTTAGATTGGAATTTGTTTCATTCATAATAAATTAATCACAAACATTTTTACACATGTAAATAAATAAACCGATCACCATAAAACTTTTTATATATATCAAAACTGTGGTAATACATAGTGTCATATACAAAAGTGGAGCTTTCATAGCTTCCATCATATAATACACGGTCGTACAAAACATATACACTCCCAGGTATCTAATCTTGTGGAGGAGGAGGGTTGTGATCATGATACGTCACTACGGCTCTAGCTAGCCACCGGAATAAACACACCCATGTGCGTGGCACACCCACCACCTGTTGCTGCATGGCCTCAGGCAAGTCCTTGACTTGCGCCATGGGAACTCTGTGAGTCAGTCGCACGAAGTTGGTATGAATGCTCTGGAGCGTTCGCTCCGCATCCACACCTGTGATGTCATCCCCTATTTCCCTCCATCTATGACGTGGGAAGCCCTCTGGTCATCGTGGTCCCACATCTGCACATGAATGGTAGATGTCACTATGTGTTGTCACCCAAAAACATGTCTTTTTGATTCCACATAATCAAGAAAATACAAAAAAATTAAATAACTTAAAAAATTTTAAAAAGAGTGAGATTCGATATTCAGTACCTATCTCTCCATATGCCGATCCTGGTGGCAATGGCATGTCCGGATCCCCCCGAAAATCTATCCCTCCATAGGGGTAGTCATCTATGGCAACAATCTGTCGTCGCCAGCATGGAAAGAAGTCAGCTGGATATGGATTGGCCACCCTACCACCCCCCAGTCTACGCATAGCATCTGCCCAACGCCGTTGGGCTGGATCTCGAACCCCGTGGAGAGGAACGTCCACTCTAGGGCTCAATCCTGGAACACGCTCGAAGAAAAATGTGCTCAAAATGCTGCTAAACCTGAAGTTCTGTATCCTACCTGCCTTACACTCACTGAGCTGGTGTTTCATGTTGCTCAGTAGTGTAGTACTCCAGTCATATATGGTCGGTCTCATACACTCCACCGCATAGAACATTAATGGCCGCGAGGCCTGATGGAGTGAGGCTAAGCCTGCTATCCTACCCAGCGTCAGTAGTATGGCCTTTAGGCCCAGGACCTGTATAGCATTGGTGGGGACTTGACTCCCCACCTTCTCAGTATCTGGGTAGCAGTACACAGCTACGTACTCATCGATAGTAAGCCCACCGCCTGGCCCAGCTCGAGAACAAAGGTTCACCACCTCCCCTCGTCTAGTTAGACCTGTGATAAAGTATATGTCTTCCACCTCTATGGTGAGAAACATCCCATCTATCCTGAAGGACTCTGAGTCTGGATCCCAATAATCTACCAGCATTTGCAGCAGTCCTGGTTTGGCCCTCAAACCACCAAGACACCAGAACTTGTAGAGTCCACAACCTCCTAGAGCTTGTTGAGCCATCACGTCGGCCCTTACAGCTTCCTCTACTTCACCATGCTCGCGCTCTCTCCATTCTAGCACCATCCTGCAAGAGAAATGGCCAGGTTTCCCATTAGATTCTTTTAAATTCACTTGCGGGGCGTCATACGCGACTGTTTTGCAAACAACCGCGTATGTACATGGGTTCTAGCCTCTATTCCGCGTATAGCCAGCCCTATACGCGGAAAAAGATTCGATGTCCACGTGGGCCATAGCGCTCATGTAGAGATGGCCTAAACAACTTCATTTCACCATGAAAATCAATAAAAATTATATCAAAATGCATGAGGAGAGCATGAGAAACTACCTGGAAGAGACGGTTGTGAATTCCACCGGCTGGATCTCCTAGAATTTGCAATTGGAAATCAGAGCTCCAATGGGTAAAAGTTTCAAATGATTTATATTTTTTACTATTTATAGAAAAAATTTCAAATATTTGAAAATTTTTACCCCCTTTCCTATAGTTTTGACAATTTCTAACCATTTTAGACCGTTTCTGACATAATTTGTGATGTAGAAGACCATTTTCAGTGTCGTTTTAGCCATTGGATTGACCCATTTGTACTGATCTCAGGTATAACGTCTACACTGGCATATAGGTTAGGTTCACCACCGTTTGCATTTTGCATGACCTTATGACCATGTTATCATGACCTTAGGTACGAACCCACTCTATTATGTCACGGAACCTTCTCGTTGCTTTAGAAGTGGCATGATACGAGTGGTAGAGCTTCACCTTACATGGGTACCCTAGTTAGCGCCTTATTTGCATTTGGTGCACATGCCGTCATTTTCTCCTTTAGGGTGTGGGAGTCTGTTGTATAGTACTGCCATGACATTTCGCAATAGCCTCATACTCCTCTTGATCTTATGCTGGCCTGTTTCCCTCCGAACTCCCCCTATGTCAAGTTGTGAATGCATTATCACGAGCTTTGCCTGCCTTATTGAGCTTTATGCCGGCTCCCCTGACATTACGTTTCAGCCATATAGCCCGAGCTTGTCTCATGTCTAGCCATGCAGAGTCATTTTGTATATCCTTCGCAGCTTGATTTCCCTTTTTACCGGGAGGGGATTTTCCCCCGAGTGTCGATATCCTACACATGTATCCTTGCATTGAGCATAGGTATGTTCCACTGCTTGGAACTAGTTTGTTTGCCCTTATGACACTCGTCTCCTCCTAGTTTGTAACTATAAAGCTAGTTTATTCTTTTTTCAAGCTTTTCAAATAACTGAAAAAGTCCAAAAAAAATCAAAAAACCAAAAAGCCGAACAAGGAAAGATGTTATCTTTGGCAGCTATCGAGTCGTGTCGCCTTCGAATAGAGCACTATATATCACATCCATTGGTTGGGTTATAGTTTGACTTTAGGAGCTGTACTCGTTTATCTGAGTTTATCTCCACCGACTGGTTAAGCTTCCAGTCCCTATGGAGCCTCTGATGATGCCTCCTATGTCACAGAGATGTCCCAGTTTGTATATCGAGTCTATGCTGCCTTCATTCAGTCACCATACGCCATTATGCTCTTGTTCGAAGGAAGTTGAAACCTGTGTCGGCCATTCCTCAGTTATCTTGACTTTGCATGTCGTCCATTCCCGGTACAGTTACTGGTTCGTGCACCTTATGATCGAGTCCTTCCACATTAGACAGCTTTGCTGAGTACCTCGTGTTGGATGATGGGGGATGCCTTAATTCCCTCCTTCCAGCAGATTTCATCCCATCGACTTCAGATCATTTATTCTGGGATTGAAGTCTAGAGTCCTTTTGAGTGCCTTGAGACTTGCAGTCATCAGTGGCAGGTTCTCTCGCCATCGACAATTTCTTGGGAATATATCAATGTCCCCTGATCGATGGATTCTCTCAAGTGTTCGACCTCAACACATCTATTCACACTTGTTAGTTTGCACTCTAGTACCTTGATTCCCATTTTCATTATCGGTGGGTAATCTCGCGTCTGTTAATGGTATACATCAATGACCGGTAATCAGACGATGGACTACTATGTTTGACCTCGACACCTCTATTCGCATAGTAGGGCATGTACTCGTAGTGGTTTTTGTAGAAGACTTTCCAGATTGGTGGCATCTCTTATATGCTACCTCCTTGATCGTGCCAGTGTTCATGAGATTTCAGCTCTCGTGACTTGATTCCAATATATGTCAGACATTTCCAACCATTATGGAGATCTTGATCTATTGTATATCTTCAGACATTATGGAGATCATGGTCCTCTTTGTATATCTTCATCATGGAGATTTTGATTTATGTATATTGTACATGGTGATGACCACATATGTGATATCATGTATTATGCCTATTCATGGCCATTGTACTCTTATGTATCCGGGACTGCTATATGTACTTGCAGTTATATGCTGAGTGTATTATTGTACTATGCTGATTGGGTGGCTGGTATTCCATTTGGGATCCTTCATCACTCCACTTCTGGGATGGACTTATAATGTATTTCGGCCATCATATGACCCCTTTGACCTCACACATTAGGGGGCATCTGTTATAGCGGATTTCACCACACTAGGTGAATCACACTTTGTATGGCCTTCTCCTATCCTGCTGCAGACTCTTTAGACCCCATGGACCATTCTTTATCCTTTGATGTTTCCTTGATCATCCCTAAAACTATATGAAAAATGATATACGCGGCCTTTTACCCGATAACCGCGTACATACGCGGGTTTGACCCCTATAACCACGTACATCGGGATGTGTGAATAATCCAAATCCTTTTGGAGTTTTCCTTGACATGGATCTGACTCATTCGACTCCTGGCCTTCCATATGCCTTGAGATCACTCGGATTCGACCCTTCATTATCCCTTGTGAAGCTATATAAGGAACCCCTTGGTACATTGAAGGCATATAGAGAGATTGAGAGAAAAGAAACTATAGTCCATTGTTGACGGCATTTATACTTGAGTCTGCATCCCTTTGTCCCTTAGAGCACTTTTGTGTTCTTCCCAAGCTTGCCTTTTGCTAGTGAGCTTGCTATCGAGAGATGGAGGATTGAGGTGGTGGAGGCCCAAGTGGGGGATTCAGTTTNTCGCAAGCGTTCTGTCAAAGGTTGTATCTATCTTGTAATCTCATATTTATATTAATAAGAACTATCTTTTCCTGTCCAATGATGTGTATTTTATTGAATATTGTATCCATTGGAATATGTCAAATGCTTTTACATTATTGATTATATATGCTAGAATAGTTCTAACACCATGATACATAGTATGCTTGTATTTTTTACTTGTTGTTGAGGAAGTGTTATATCAATTCAAGCTGAAGATTGGAAAGCTCAACGGGGATCTACTTCAACCGTCCAGAACAAGGTACGAGGTCTGATCCTTTAGTGTTAGACATTTTATTTCTATTGCATATTGGGAAAGATTGATTTCTGGAGTCAAAGTTGTTTGTTGTGGTACCCCAATCCATAGGAATTTCTCTCTGTAACAAGAATGATCAGTAAACATCTTGAAATGTCTACCCAACAAGTAGTGCAGAAATTTTTGTAGTGCATAAACCATCACCAAGCCTTCCCTTTCCGTCATTGTATAATTTCGTTCAGCAAAAGACAGCTTCCAATTGGCATATGTGATACGGGTATCCAGGTCGCCCTCACCTGGTTGGGCAAGAACGACCCCTATCGTAATAGAAGAAGCGTCGATGCGAACATGGAAATCCTTATCCCAATCAAGAAAAAGCAGTATGGGCATAGATGCCATCTTGGCTTTCAAAGTGTTAAAACTTCGTTGGCATTCCTGAGTCCATTCGTAGGCTACATCCTTCTTTAGTAATTTCTCCATGGGTGCAGTAATCGTAGCATATCCTTTGATAAACTTGCGATAGTATCCAGTATGCCCCGGTGTGGCCCGAAGCATCTTGAAATTAATCAGTGGTGGTAAACTGAGGATTAGCGTGATCTTCGTCGAAGCGACCAACATGCCTTCTTTGTATACAATGTGCCCCAGTAGCATGCCAAATGGTGCACAAAAAATACATTTTTTAGAGTTTAAGGAAATCTGATGCTAGCAACACCTTTCCAACATCAGCCGTAGGTTGTCCAGGTGGTCCCTAATTAGTCCATAGACAGTCCAGTCATCCACATACAACTATAGGAACTTCTGAATAAAATATTTAAATACAGTGACAACTACGCCAGAGAATAAAAATGGTGCATTCTTCATCCCAAACGACATGACTGTATATTGAAAACATCCCCACTCAGTGACAAATGTAGTCTTATGGTGATCCTTCTTCGCAATCCGGATCTGGTGGTATCCCAAGAAGCCATCCGTGAAAGAATACATCTCCTGGCCGCTTACACCTTCAAGAACTTTGTCTGTAAAAGGGTTCAGGAATGGATCATGTACACATGCATCATTCAACTTCCTTACATCGACACAAATCTGGATTTCCCTTGTCTTTTTATCCTAGACCACCATAGGACTTATCCACTCGGATTCTTCTACAGGCTCGATGATCCCAGCATCAAGCATCCATTCAATCTTGGCCTTCACACGGTCCTTGTATCATGGATTTAGTCGATATGGCCTCGGTCACACCGGTTTGGCATCTAGTTTCAACATGATTTTCATCTCCCCCAGGTCTCCTAAAATTCCCTTCATTTCTGAAAACTGTGTTGGAAAAAGGTCCTGCAATTCATGTGGTAGGTATGTGATCCTAGCCATGGTCTCCTCCTCCCAGTAGTCTCCGACATTAGCAAATTTCGGGTTCTCTGCCGACCCAATGTTAACTTTTCGGATCTTCAAAGGCTGACTCATTGAGTCCGTCGGTATGTCGTGGGCTGTGACATCACGGCTTCCTTTGGACTCTGGAATATTAACATCCCACAACTCATCATCATCTTCAGGTTCCCCCAACAAGTTGTAGTAAGCCATCATAGACTGGAATGAACAATGTGCATGTGGATCAACTGAGGAGGCGATAGGGGTGACCTTGAGTATGACGTTGCAGATGATTTGTAAAGCATTGCATACCTCTAGGTTGATGTCATGAAAACTAAATGTCTACACAAAAAAAACTGACAACTCCTCCCAAGTGGTGATAGTCCTGCGCAATTCTGCCACCACATACCAGGATCTCGAGATTTCTTCCAGAGTGTGAATGAAAGCGTGGACCCATTCATCTCTTGGTCATGACGCCCATAAAGTCTGACACTTGATTAAATGACCAGTGGGATCACTCCGTCCTTCATATCTTCCAGCATGATAGACCTCTAAATCACCAAATAGGACCATCATCAATCTGTGGCACTGATACAAGTCATGGATCATCTGTTTGTGTGTCACCCACCATCGAGTCGGAGTAGCCTTCAGTTCTACATCAAGAGCCAACATCCTTTGTGATTCAAAAAATTTCTCTTCGAATTCCTGAAAGAACTCTGATAGCCCCAGCAGTCCTTCATAAATGGGAAACTCGACTAGTTCAGTTGCAACATGCCAGAGAGACTCTGTAATCAACCTGCATTTCCTAAATGATACCTCATGCAACCAATTCTGCCAATTTTCTAGAGCGTCTTCAGAGTCAGGGGACGCCATCCAAGTTCGCCATCAACAGTAGGATGGATATAGTCTTTAGAGATGTTATAAGTGTGATCCTAACTTCTCCCGACTTCATCCTTTACATGTTCAATATATCATCGTCCTTCCTGAGGGTCCACAGGAGCAATGACCCTGACATCCTAGTTTTCAAATGTCATAACTCAATTTTTAAAGTTCATAAATACCATGCTATCATTAACCCATCCAATCCCTAGTAGCGTGGGATAGGAACCTCTGTCTTCTACAACTTCTATCACATCAAAGTTAGCATGTGTTTTCATACCTTCAATGTCTACGACCAAATTTGAAACGCAGCCAATGGGCTGAACCTTCGCCTGATTTGCTAGTCGTAGTTGTACCGGTGACCATCCCAATGTTTGATTTCCCATCAATTGCCAGGTTTGCTTGGTCATAATGTTTACATATGATCCAAGATCCAGAATGACCAAGTCAACCTCATAATCTCCAATCTGTATATTTATCCTCATCTCGTTCCATGTCTTCCTTTTTTGCAAGGAATTCACAGCAGACTCCTTCACTGTCTTATCTGGGTGGTGCAATAATGTGTCAAGCTTGATAAAGGCATCAGAGTCCTGTGTCAGTGATAGAAAACTCTCAAAGAACTTTCGCAAGGTACCATGCTGTCGCGATGGTCTTGCCTCTATAGATGGATCAAAAGCAAATGGCAAATCAACAATTGGTAACTTACCTGGGTTTCGCCCGATTGCATCCTTTGCATCAACAAAGGTATATTTCTCTGTTGCAACATCAAATACGACCTTTTTCTTACCAAGGAGCTGAACTTGTAGTCGTGGTCCATCATCTCCAGTTGTCGCACCAGTGCGAGTGACGATCCCAACGTCAACATCCTTCATCCGCGGCTCAGCCTGAATATTGGAAAATGCCGATCCTTGATTCAAGTTCAAAGGAGGGTTCTGATTCATTGGTTGGTTTTGAGTCTGAGGTGGGTTTTGAGTCTGAGTCTGCGGTGGGACCTGGTTCTGCATTATCGGTTGGTTCTGTACTTGGAATGTAGGCTGATTCTAATTTTGCACATTCTATAACTGAGAAATATTTCCTGCCTACCATTTTGCAATCAACTAAGGGAAGATTTCAACATTATGATCGTTGGTTGCACAGTATGTACACTACGCATGAGGGAATTCCCTCTAATAATGCTCAAATACCCCACAGGTGTAGCACTGGATTGATTCACGCCCTTGTCCTCCTCCTCAACAAAATCCTCCTCCTTGACCTATGAACCCTCCACGGAATCCTCCTCAAACTCCTCCTTGCTGAAACAACAGTTGGGTCATCTGTTGTTGTGGTGGGTTTGGTTGTTGTTGGACATAGTGCATGGTTTGAACATATTGTGGTGGATTATACTATGGTCGCGGTGCCTGGTTATACTGCAGTTGTACCACCATTTGTGGCTGAGGTACAAACTACAACTACACTATAAATGGGTGGATGCATTTGCGCAGAGACAAACTGCAACGGAGGTGGTGGTGTATATGGAACTGAAGCTATGGGTTGTACTACTTGCGGCTGTACTTGTGCTATTTGGAAATCCTCACCTTTCACAAAGTATGAATCATACGTTCTTTCCTGGAGCAAATCATAAGCATGGCAGTTTTTATCGTCACGTCCAACTGATCAACAAAATGTACAGTGCAAATTTTCTTCCTTGGTAACCATCTTCTGCATGTAATCACAGTTCTCATGTCGATGCCCATAGACCTGACATATACGACACCATGGTACACCAACACAGCTTAACAAATTTGGGGCTCCTGACAGCAAATCATTCTGAAACGTCGGACAGGTGTCCTTGGTATGTCTACCTGCATGGCAACAGGTGCACCAAATATCATCACGATATTCCTTGGCCTTTTTGATATCTTGCAGTTGGAGCATCAAATTGGGGAACTGCGCTTGAATTTGGTTCATTCCAATCGCAGATTCTCCCACTGGTGAGGCCTCTAATTTCATCGCGGTCTCCAGAGCTTCGCTCTGTGTCGCAATATTTTGTTGCGTTAGTGGTTGTCTGATATGTGGGACAAGCGCATTGATGAACCATTCCCTGTGTTGAACATCGCTCATCTGAAAACTGACCCGAGCCATCAATGTCTTAAACCGCAGATCAAAGTCCCAAATCGTCTCATTGGTAAACTGTTTGATCTCCTTCAATTCAATAATATACTGAGCCTCAAACTTACTGAGCCATTTGTTGGTGAAACCCACCAACAAATCCTCATCGACAGGGGTTCCCTCTCTGTCAACGCCTTACCAGCACAATCTACCTGAGCACCTGCCCGGACAGGTTTTACCCTGCCCAGTAACGTCCATGGAGTAGACTAGGTCTCACTCGAGGCATTCAAGGGAGAGCTGTCAAAACCAAGTTTTCGACAGTGGGGACGAAGGATATGCGGATCCGACGGAAGAACACCATAACTGCTAGATCCAGAGCTTGCAGTCGACTTTACACCATTTCCTCAACTCGCAGAGTGTATCCAGAACTTATGAAATCATTTTAGCAGCATATAGTCATCACAATATTACTAATACCGCATCATTGTCCATAGAACAGGTCTACTCTTAGTGCAACAGACAGTAGCAGAAAAATAGATCTCATCGATATAAAAGAGATTAAATCACAACAACATTATACCAAACTAGTTCATAACATCATAGCAAAACAGGTTGCACATCAGAACAGATTTTACCTCAGTAGTGATAACAGACAATATTTGTACCACAATTTCCATATCATATTAATCTTGCATAAAGGAATCACATTACATAATTCTTCTCCAAAACTGGAGACTGCATACATCAGAAAAACGCAGATACACAGAAAAATCTTCACAAAACCGGATCACACTAGATCTTATGCCCCAACTATCCTCTAATGTGATTCTCCTATTCTTGGTCTGTGGTCGATGCCCCTATCTACTTGCAAAACTAAATCTATAAATAGGCTTGCACCATTACATTGAAGGTCCATTTCTAACTAACTTATAACTGCTAATGACTTATTACAACAAAACTTGGTCAAATAACATATAAAATATTCAAAGCGGTTATTTTTCTGCCCATCGTGCTAATCTGGCCTTGCACGGTACCGCATGAGGTTGCACAGCTACCGCAATGTTGTGCAACCCACTTACCAAAACCCCTGCCAACAGTCAAACTAGCATTGAATTCTGACCCAAAATGTAGTGGTGAGTTGTGGTCTTGCATCTCACATTGTCAAATTCTTTTTATGCATGTAGTAATTCATAAACCAATCCCATAATTGGAATCCGTATGGGATAAACATGCACAAACATATAACAAATCCAAGACCATATGTAACATATTATGTGATATAGAATACTTTGGGTGAACCCTAGTGAGAATAAGAGTCATGTGTTCTTCTTATGACTTATTCATGATATGTAGGAACAATTACAACTTGATTGATATAACTTTGATTCCATGCTTTGATGAATATGGGCTAGTCATATTCATATGAGAACTAACACGCCCCCGCATGCACATGTGTGTGTAACAAATGCAAGATCGTATGTAACACATTCTGCACGACAAATGTAAGACCATATGTAACATATTATGTAATGTGCTATACATTGTGTGAACCATAAGAACAATACTCAAGTGTTGTTCTTAGGACTTATTCATGATACACGGGCACAATGAGAACTTGATTGATTTAATTTTCAAATGAGACGAAATTTCAACTCAAAATGGGCCTCCTAAGGAAAATAATAAAATAATAGTTAAAATAATAAAATAATATTTATTAATTTTGGTGGAAGAAAAGAAAAGAAAAAACTCCTTTTTTTGTTCGTATTTTCGACATATATCCCAGTGTTTTTACTCAAATTTCGATCAGGAGAGCTCGTTGGATGCTGAATTAAATTCCGCATCCAACAAGTATCAACTCTGCATACTTTTGACGAACCCCTCTACCCCAAAAACAAGAAATACCTAAAACAACATGATGATGATGTCATCATCACATTTTTTCAGGTATTTCTTGTTTTTGGGGTAGAGGGGTCTGACAAAAGTATGCGGAGTGGGTACTCGTTGGATGCGGAATTTAATTCCACATCCAACGAGCTCTCTCGATTGAAATTTGATAAAACACAGAGAGATATGTCGAAAATACTAACAAAAAAAATAGTTTTTTATGATACCTATCCCCAAATTTATATTAAAAATTTGTTTAAGACCTATACGGTATTTCAAATTTAAAGCAATTTCATTGGCTAACACATGATGAAAATGAATTTAAATTAGGGTTGAAAGGCCCATTTTGAGTTGAAATTTCCTGTAATAAGTTATGCTTTGATGAATATGAGATAATCATATTCATATGAGAACTAACACACCCATAAACAAATGCAATACTGTATGTAACATATAATGTGATGTGGTATACTTTGTGTGAACCTTGGTGAGAATAACAACCATGTGTTCTTTTGAGGACTTACTCACGATATGCAAGCATAATTACAATGTGATTGATATAACTTTGATGCCATACTTAAATGAATATGGGATAGTCATATTCATATTCTTACCAGGGAAAAGTTCCTTCCTTGTGAGTCATAGTTCATATAAGGAAAATTTATTTGGTAGAGTCCATAGGGAGGCATAGTTCCTATCAAGGAATATTTCCTATCGTGTAGAATTCCTATTACGAGGTAGACTTCAAGTATCAAGGCATAGGTAGAGTTCCTATCGAGGCATTTAGTTATTGTCAGGCAGTGTTGCAGAGTTCCTATCAAGGCAGAGTTGGTGGCTCGGAGGAATGATTCTTACCCTCCCCACCTAGATTCAATTCTTATAAGTGACTTGATGATTTTATTGAGCCCTTATAATATACAAAGCTTATGCATTAAAATATCATTTTTTTTATAATTTATATAAATTAGCATGATTGTGGTTTATTTTTTATAAATAATATATATATATATATTTTTCAATTATTTTAAAATGTGTCTTTAGTTGTAGATCGTAATTTGTTTTATGAAGTTTGATATTTTTACTATGAGTTATGCGTTAGGTTTGATATATGTGATATGTTTTAGATAGATGCTTTATTAAGTAAAATTTTAGAATAACTCAAAACATTAGATGTTGAGATTTTTTTTTTTTCAAAATTTTAGATGTAAGGGTTAAAATTATTTACTAACAACTCTAAAAATCTCTTATGCTTTCAACCTTTTAAGATATAGTTTTAATTATATTATTAATAAAAAAAATGCTTTAAAATTGTAAACGCATAATAGAAATTAATTTTAATAAAACCAAATTATGTTAATATTATAAAAAAGTAAATAACAATGAAATCAAAGATTTGATTTTGAAAATATTAATCTGTTATTGAGTATGTCATCAACTGGTGACTTTTTAAATTCATGCTCAAACTAGACTCTAAAAGCCTCCAGCCATATCCATCCCGAAATTAGGAAAAAATGATCCCAAAGCAAAAAATATGACAAAAATGATCCCAAAGCATAAACTATTGAGTGGAGAAGAGGTTGTAAAAGCATTGGAAAAAAAAGTTGGAAAAAATTAATAATGATACCATAACGTAAATTTACAAGGTATGAAAGATGAAGAGGAATAGATCAAGGAAATCCACATATTTATATTTCTTATTGTGCATGCATTGATTGGATGTCATTGACCGTGTCATATCCTATTCTTTCCTTGCAATGCATAGTTGTATCATTTTCGTATACAAGTGCATGGCCTAGAACACCCAAAGATAAACCTTGTCTGATTGCATGTATAAATGTAAATTCTGAACTCAAGCACCACAAGTTAACTCTATTTCACTTGGATTTTCAGTTGGGAACATCTCTTCATGGGGCAGATTCCAAAATGATTCTATCCTTTTCTTAACAATAGAATTGTAAGAAAGAAAAAAAAGGGCAATATGCAAAATTGCATGGGCATAAAAACTAGAAAGTGTTAGATGGGCAACTTATTCAGTATTGTTGTTCCAGGTAAGGCTTTGTATGAGATTTGTTTGAAAACCCTAAATATCCTCTGATGCTTTAAGTGAGCTAGCATCCATCTCAATCAACTCAGTGCCATCACAATTTGTGTTAGCACCCATGGAAAACTAAACTTTAAGTGGAAAACAGATACAACAACAAGGTAGTAACAAAAGCCAAAGCTAAATCATGAAAGTTTGACTTCAGACTTCAGAGTCTAAATAGACATTGCATATTAATTGAAATCAATTGCCATCTCTCCTGGTTAGTTGGATAAGTAGTTTTTTTTAGGCACCACTAACCCCACCCAGGCTCGAATTTCAAATTTTTTTTACCGGTCAGTTCACGATTTGACGACGGTTTTATATTTTTGATGCATGTCATTTTATATTTTTTTAAGGCATCACTAACCCCACCCAGGCTGGAATTTCAAATCTTTTTTACCTGTCAGTTCAAGATTTGACGATGGTTTTATATTTTTGATGCATGTGATTTTACGTTTTATGAGTGTCAATTTTTTATACATAAAAAATTATTGGCATAATAATAAACATGTCTAACATATGTGTAACTTGTAGCATCAAAAAAATACTCCACAATATTATTGAAATTCACCAAATACATATTGAATTATAATTTTCGATCAAATTATCTTTTAATATGTTAAGAACATGAGTCTTAAACATGACGTTAACACTATACCCAATATCTAGTTTGAGTTTTGGTTGGACCAAGAATTTACACAAAGATATTTCAAATCTTATTGTTTGGAGAAATGCAATATTAGAGATATTGATAACAAAATGCAATATTAAAGATATTGATAATTATGGCATTCCCAATAGGATCTAATGATCTCAAACAGCATAGAATATCAATGAACCTTTTCCATGGCATGCTGAAATGTGAAGCTGTAAAATTTTATTTTCAAAATGTGAAGTTGTAACAGTGTCTTGCTAAAATGTAATGTTGTAATGTAATGCTGAAATGTGAAACTCTAACAACAATAGTGTACTATAATCAAATTTATTTGTAGAAAATAAACAAGTTATACAAATAATAACTTTCTCACATTAAACATGCCTAAAAAATTAATAATAATAAAATATAGTCAAACATAAATCTTAACCCATAAAGCTAAAATTTTATTGGAAAGTGATTATATTAAAGAATGGAATAGTTACTTGTCTCAAATGCAGTGCCTCTATCTTTTGGAGAATTACAAAATTGAAAATATATTTGTGCTAACTCTGACATCCCAACAAGGTCTAATAATCTCAAATATGATGGAACAACAAAGAACCATTCCCATGGCCTGATGAAATGTGAAGTTGTAGCAATGTACTCTTGAAATGTGATGTCATGTATTGCCAAAATGTGAATATTTAACATTGTACTTCTGAAATGTATTGAAGCTGTAACAACAATTAGATTTACTTGTTCATAAAAATAAATTAAGGAAAAAATAGAAAGGTTATACAAAAAATTGTTTTCTCACATTAAGCATGCCTAAAATTTAGTGAAAATAAACTACAATCAAATAAAACTCCTAAAACTGAAAATCAAGAATCATTTTATAAGAAAATAAGTGTATTTGCTTACTCAAATAAGAATAAAACATGTACTTGTCCATTTTCCATAGAAATGGTCATTTACCACCACTCTTGGTCATTTTCCTTCTCGAATAATAAGAATTCCTACTATTTAAAGAATTGAACACTTACTTGGCCATTTTCCAAGGAAATTTCCACCAGTGTTTCAACTTCCATAACCAATGAAAAGTCATTCCATATGAATTTCAAAATTTTCAAAACTTTACTTTCTCCAAAAAAAACTTTTTAAATTAAAAATAACATGTAATATACTAATTTTTTATTTACTACAACAAAAATAGTATTTATAAGTCTTAAATATCACATAACAACTTACAGATTGTGCTTAACACTTTACCTCTTTTTTCTTCAATATTTTTATAACCAAATTCCTTCAATTGGAGTTATGCTTCATTGGTAAATCAAATTCTCATAAACAGGTACATCTTGATGCATACATTCCAAAAATAAGCTTATAACTGGTTTGAAAATAAAAAATTAAACTTCTCCCTGAAGTCAAAATTTCAGGATACTCAAAGCATCTTGGCTTTCAAGAATCCTCTACATAACCCAAAACATTTCATACACATTAAGATTACTTTGCAAGAGAAACACAAAACACAAGTCACTTGAAGGGATAAAGACAACTAAGTTCTCAACTCTTAAAGTTCAAGAACTCTTCTTGACTTTGTATCACTCCATATCTCATACACTATATTCCAATTGACAATAGATAATTCCGGTCTATTCAAAGAAATTCTCATTAAAGAATCTAGTGTATCAAGCCCAAGCCTTGACTTTATAATGTTTTTAATATTCTTGAAGGACTATAGCTTGCCATAATTTCATCATACGAGGATAAGCTGTATGCCACTATTTTATGTTATGGAAGACCTTACAAGCTTCTTTGATTGAGAAGCCCCCACAAGCTAGATTTAAAGAATCAACAAAAGGGTGCAACTCTCTTCTACAAGCTTTAGCAACAAATAAAGGCACATATTTGATATATGTGGATATGGTATGTTGTAAATGTTGAAATTTTTTCAAAATCCAACGCCCTGAATTTCTCTCATGGCTACGACGCTCTTCTGGATAATAACAAGGATTGAACAATTTTGTTGCATTAAAAAGATGAAGATCTGGAAATATTTCATTCAAAGAATCTATAAGAGACTCAATATAACCTTATGTGAGTTGTTGACAACTCTCTTGTGTGCCTTTAATACACGATTCCATTGTTTGTTTTCTTACATCACTATAATCAATATGGTTGGGATAGAGATATATTGTAGCTGATGTCTATCTATGACTGCCTCTTCATCTTTGATTTCAATATATTCATATTGAGAATCATTTACAAATTTTGAGAGATAGGTTGTACCTTCTGCAAATGTTTCTTTTCTTAAAAACCATCTAGAGAATGTACTTATAATTACTTCAAGTAGAAACCCAATAGTTGTAATGTTTACGTTTTCTTGTTGAAAATTCTTGTTCAACTTGTTCAATTCACCCAATACATCAACAAGCATATGCAAACATAACTAAATTGAATAAATCTGTGCTTTATCATACCATGACAAAGTTTTCCTATCATTTTTCCACAATGTTAAAAATGGTTGGCATAAGCTTGAAAAGCGTTATAATAACTTCCCCCCTAGATAACCATCTCACTTAGTGTATCTGTAGAACATCAAGAACATCAATTTGCATGGCTTTGAGCAAATCGTTAAGTTCATTGTTTCTCTTTGGTGAGTTTTGAATCCATGAATATACTTTGTTTGTAATTTTCTCAACATATAATAGTTCTGGTATTTTCTTAGAAGCATCTGCTACTGCTAAATATTCATGATGAGCTACACAATGAACTGTAATAAGGTTTGGGCTGTTTTTTTCAAAAAAGAAACAAACCATTTTCATGTCCAATCATTGTTGAATCCCCATCAGTGGAAACTTACTATAATATTTTTATATTGAAGGCCTATAACACTTCTTAATTGAATGACACTATCATATATTGTTTTTCCTTTTCCATCCATTACACCATTAAGCTTAAAAAATTGTGAGATAGGTGGTCCAAGATCCTTTGAATCTAAGTAGGTTACGTAAACAAAAATATGTTGTTCTAAGCTTAGATCGGTGCTTTCATCAACCATTAAAGAGAAGAAAGGAATTTTCAACATTTTTTTAATCTGAAACTCTTCAACATGTCTTGATATGCAATACTAATAAAATCATTTGCAGATTTACAATTTGTGTATGAAGAGTACTCGTGAGACTTTGGCATATGTGGAGTTTTTTCATCCACGAGGAATTCGCAAATTTTTTCATACTTGGACAAAGATAAATCTTCTTTGCACACAAAGTATGTTGTTTTCATTATAGAAATAACTATTTCCTTATTGACATCTTCCATTTGTCTAATATGATATGGAATTGGCTTCATCTTTCTCTCTGATGCACTAAACCATCTTTCCTTAGCGTCTTTATGTACTAGTGATTTTTCATGAGTAACAAGAGCATCATGTTGCAATGTAGTACAACCATTCCCTAAGCCCCATGGTCCACTCATCATATACTTCTCACAGTAACTACATTTCATAGATATTTTACCATCATGCCTTACATAATTCAGCCAATGAAATTTATCTAACCATCGCATATGAAACTTTCTTTTTGTTTGCACCTTCATTTTCCTTTGGTTATGAGATTCTTCTTCAACTTCATTTGTTTCCTCATCTAAATCATCGTCAGAAAAACTTCCAAAAATCTCATGCAATTGTTGTTCCAATTAAGAATTATGGGTTTTCCCACCTGTGTTTGAGTCATTTTGAATCTTAGAAGTTTTGTTCTTTTGTCTCAAATTGTAGCTTGGAGCTTTCTTTTTTGAGACATTTACAATTTCAACTACCTAATACAAAAATACACCAAATGAAAAAAATCAACTCAAACATATGCCCCAAGGAAATAAACCATATATAAAGTATATTCTTTGGAAAAAAAACCTATCAAAACGTAATCTCATAATCTCTTATAAATGTAAATAAAAGACATTAAGGGAATTTTTCTTCACTGTTTTTTTAAGTGAAAAAAACAAAATTTGAAAAAATAGAGAACATTGTTTGTGTATAAATATATTTATTGGATTGTTATATAGTATTATAAAATACATTAACAACTAAATATTATTTAGATTAATAAATTTATTTTCAAAAAGTCAAACATTAAAAATATAAATCAATTTTAAAATATAAATAAAACCTATAATTATTAAATAGACTATTTACTAGACTAAATTGCATGAAAATTCATAGTGAAAATATATATCTCACAATTTAGATTCTTTATCTTAACATACTTTTAAAAGTCTAATTAAAATTGGTAATATGAAAAATTAACTTATTTTAAATCATATAACCCTTGAGAGTCGCTGGAAAATGTAGACTCCTACAAATAATTTATGTGTAAACTATCTCAAATTGACATTGAGATTCTCTTGTGCCACTTCAAGTGGAGTGTTGGTAAGATCAATGATGAATGGTTTACAAATGAGGAGAAGGTGGGAACTGAGAATGGACATGGGGTTGTTGGAAAAGTATTTTGTGGAGGTTAACCGTATGAAAAGGAGTTGAAATGTGGGATATGCTTTGATTATTACTTCTGTAGTAGTATGAAGGAGACTTCTTGTGGCCGTCACTTTTGTAATGAGTATTGGACAAGATGCATTCATACTTCCATAAATGATGGTCATGGATGCCTTACATTAAGGTGCCTAACATAACCTGCATGTACTGTTGTCATGGATGAAGGTATGGTCTTTTCTTTAGTATCTAATGAAGTTAAAGAAAAGTATACATGGTATATTTTAAGATGATATGTTGAAGAAAATAGAAAGACCAAGTGGTGTCCAAGTCATGGTTGCGATTGCCACCTATGCTTCTACTATATTCATTCTGTCCATTTGTGTTCATTCTCCCTCTTTATATATATATGTGTGTGTGTGTGTGTGTGTGTTCATGGGGCATAGCTCGGGTGGTTGAGATATTTGGTTGTTGCACTCTCCACCCAGGTTCGAATCTCGTCGGGGAAATTTGCTCCTTGGGAGCCCTTGCATGTGGTGAAATATTAGGTTTGTGAGTTCTTGATCGTGAACCCTCTCGAGGGTAGTTTCCCAAGTTCATGTATACTTTCCAAGCGAGTATAAGAGATATTTTCCAAGTTGGATGTAACCATGGTGTAAACAGGGCTTTCGTGGTGAACCACCGTGAGATATATATATATTGCAGAAATACATATACAATTTAGTGCAGTGTAGGATCCAAAATGGGAATTACAAGTGTAGCAAGAAGATTCAGAGTGGATAAGATGAAGGTCAAGATGAACATGAACGCGGCTATGGAAACCACATTAAGTAGCCTAATTTGCAGAAACTATTTAGCAAAAATTGATGCATCTGTTTCTGTTGTTCCTATTCTTTCTTCCGCAGCACAACTCAACACAAAGTTGCAAGACATGCTAGCAGGCTACCGCAGATTGATTTGTTTACAAAATGTTTATCGGTTGCGACCTGATTCACTGTTTATGTGGTTTTCTTTAATTAAATGATGAAATTCAAGTTCCTAATCTAAATGCATATAATCGTCAAACAAAAACCTCAATAATGATGTCATGTCCCCACCAAATTGACCAACAAAAATGTGGACCATGCTAAACACCTAGGGGGACTAAGTGGAATTAATTAAATTACCTAGGGAAATTTTGTTAAATAAACCTTATTGAGGCATGTATTTAATTTTTATTTATCAATATTATTTATTATGCAATTTAATGATGTGGAAATGAGCTTTTCATGTTAGGGAGGGAACATTGGAAAAGTCAACTTGCCAAGGTGAAAGAATTTGAAACTCTATGACAAAAGCAGTCAGGGAGGAAAAGGAAAAGTGCCTAAAAGCCATAGAAAAACAAATAGAGAAAAGCAGAAAAATTTTAGCAAAGGAGGGTGCAGTTTCCTTTTGGAGACTCAAAAAAACTCTTAGGACAAAAGCAGAAAAGTTTTGGCAAAGAAGGACGTAGTTTACTCGTGGAGACTCAGTCTCAAAATCGGGGAAAAGCATAAAGTTGTCAGGGATAAAAGAAGCAAATATTTGGCTAAGGAGGACGCAGTTTCTAAGTCATAAGGATGACTTGGACAAGGAAACATGTCCACATGGTCCTACATTCCAATTTTCTAAACAAGGGCGCATGTGTGGTTAGGGTTAGGGCTTCTAGGTGGTTGACTTGCTCTCATAGGTCACCAATTGCCTCTACTTGCTAAACAGGTCACCCAAAGATCTATTAAAGAACAATTTGAGTTCATTTACACAATTTGGTTGATGAATTATTAGTACATTCTTATATGAAGCATAGTTTTCTGAGTGATGCACCTCATATCTTTGGGAGATGAACCCCAAAACTTTCCTTCCCCACTCCTCCATTCCCATTCCCTTCTCTTTGCAGGTATGGATTGCATGATGTTAATACAGTGAGCACATATTAGTCATATTTTTTAGCCTCCATCTCAGTCAAGTCAATCTCTAATGAATCCCAATCTTCACCTTCGCTCTCAGTCTCTCTCATGTCTAATTTTCGGCCACTTGCCCATCATTTTGAGTCCTATGATGTAATGGTCAGTCAATATATTTATTTATGATAGTGTATCAACTGATAAACACTTCCATTTATCTCTATCATGCTGTAATAATTCTGTCCATTAAGCTTTCATACTCCATTTTCCATTGATAAGCTTAACTAGTCATTGAAATGGAGGAATTTGATCAATCTAGTGTAATAATGAGAAAGAAATGGTTGTGGGCATGAGTTTTGAAGGTGTTATATGTTAATTGAATCTGTACTAGTCTCTTTCAGATTTCATTTTCTACACTAATGTTATTCTTCTATGAAATTCATGCTTAATTATGCACCCTAGCTAGATCACTAGTTATAATTAACTAGTTTTACAATTTCTGCAATTAAAAGAGTTCCACCCACTCAAATTTGATTATGTAAGTTTCTATGTGTCACTGATAGACAAAAATAAACACACATACTTTCATATTGTAAATTCATTTAGTCCGTACTGGGAGCCTCCATTGCGCAGGACTTCCCTAGTCCAAAATTGCCTAAAAACCCCAATTCACTCCTAAACTTTTCAAACTTCTACAGAATTATATCAAACTATATTGAACCTTATTTGATGATACATAAATGTCATACAAAATATATGTGTCTTTCCCCAATCCCCTGGTCGAAAGGACTAGATAAATTTCCCTAGTTTCACGGTTGGGTGACCCATAAGTGGGGGATTAAGTTTCCGCATAGCGAACTTTGAAACCTGAATGGTCCCTGATATAAATGTGTTAGGGGAAATGAATTCAATATTCTAAAACTTACCTTTGGTTTTTTCCCCTTCCTACTCCATGCATACAAATTTCCCAGTAAAACGCATGTATTTGCCTAGTTTGAAATTTCACTAAGTGTCTGTAAGTAATATAATTTTTTTTATTAATTTGATAGCAGGCTTAGTGATCTGATTTGAATATCAGACTTCGGTTCATTACAAATGATGTGCAGGTTTTTACTCGTCGTCTTACCGCTCCTGCCTTCTTAATTATTTGTATGATCTAAGATTAAATAATTATTCTATTCTAGCTTATCCTGTCCCTGCAGGGAGTAAATTTAAAATTGGAGTAATACACTATAACTGTTCATACCAATCTCACATATAGTTGTTTCAATCTAATATTCAAATTCAGAGTAAAAATAATATCAAAGGTAGCTTAGATATAATAAACCATTTATTACTCATTCATCAAACATACATTTTATGTAGAAAGCAAAATCATTCAAAACTAAAGAATTAATTCAAAGAAGTTAGAACGATCTCACTGTATATTGCACAAAAGTAAGAAAAATAAATTCCACATGATATAATCCACACGTTCCAAGCAAATTTATGTGCAGGATTTTCCCAACAAAAGGTCATTCTTATTAGCAGAAAATTCAGTTCTCTTACAAAATAGTCCAACTTTCTTGTGCGCTAGCCAAAAGTCCTTCCTATCTACATCTGATCTCTATTTATATAACAATAAAAATTCGTCATGATGTGACCTTTCATTTACCCTAACCCTAGGGATTCCAAAATTTGTCACCTAGTGTTTTACATAGGAAGATGCCAAAAATTCTATAAAAGACAAAATTTCAAGTGGGCCTGTTGTTCAGAAATAAACACCCTTATAACCTAGGGTCTGGGGTTACCAACTTACTTCTAAAACTTGCAGACAATTAGCTTTAGCAAAGTACAGAAGGGAAATAGGAAGAAATATTGGACTCACCTGATTACCGACGGTTGATCCAAGCTATATATTCTTCCGCTCTGCTTCTCTCCAAAGCTTTCAGGGATGCACCTCCTTCACCTGCAAAGAGCAAATTCTCTAAGTACAATCTTATGCATGTATATATAACAGGTTAGATAAACAACATATATAGTGCTTAATCAAATATATTCATCAAACCCTAATACATGAAAGAGACTCAACACAAAGTTGGAAGAAGAATTCTCTTTATTAACAATTAATGAATGAGATAAGTGTACAACCCAACACCTGAGACAAGGAATCCTCTACAACCAAAGGACTCTGATTTTTGCTGCTCCAAGACTTCTGAAGATATACCACCAGCATAACTTTGCTCTCCAAAATTGATTGATTAATGCCCTCCCCAATGCCTCTATTTATACTTTGGGAAATAGGACAGTTTCGAAGGTTGAGGAGGTTGAGACCGTTGAGATGGTTAATGATTAGGACTCAACTAATCTCCATTAATCATGATTTATATTTTTTAATGTCGAATGGATATGTACGCAACTATTGATACTAGCAACCCGTGTATGACACGCGAGTTTCTTTAATGGAAACCCGCGTATAGGTCTGTATGTGGGTTGCAATGGGAATAGTCGCGTACAGTACGCGAGTTATCAACGAGGATAGTCGCGTATGTATGCGAGTTTCAATGAAGATAGTCATGTATGCCAATGCACACTTAGAAAAATAATGGAGCAAGCTGGTTGAAGGATAAATGCATCTCATGTCATGCCCTTCTATAGTGTTTTAGCAAAATTCAATCCTGAAATGTCCTTTTTTGTACCAACACAATGAATTGTTGGCACTCAGACGGAGAAGTGCCATTTGGGTCGATAACAGATTCCCCCTAATGTGTGAGGTTAGAGGGAAGCGATGGCCAAAATACATTATAATCATTATCTTTGGAGAACTCAGAAGTCCAATGGAGCAGAGGTAGCACCTGAAACAAATACATAATAATGTCATATACAAAGTCATATCTGATGATGCTATGTTAAATATACTGGAACACTAGCTCCTTTACAATATTTGAGTACATCATATAGTACGGGTACAAGACCACGTATATTACAAATGTGGATCAAAGCCACAATATACAATAATGATGAGTCTTCAAAGATCTAGAAGCTGTGTAAATAACCACAAACTAATCTTGTGCAACTTAGTCCATGAATGTGAAACTAAGGTCTTCATAAACAATCCCAAAGAACTAGTACAATGCAAGCCATGTGAATAGATGTTATTGAAGTCGAACATGGATCGGGTTCAACAGATTGTCAATCAATAGGTGATAATCAACAACTGAAGCAAAGGAATTCATCAATAATGAAAGTGAATCCTGAGGTACGATCGTCAAAAATCTAGGTCTTCATCGTCAGGAAGTGTTGATGTCGAACCATATTGTGATAAGGAAGGCAATAGATCCTCCAATGGATCACAAGAGTGACTAGGAACAGGGTAAAGGAAGGGAGACACAAGTACTAACAAATATGACAATGATGGAATTAGGATATAGATCAGACACGGAGTTAAGTCCTTGAACAGTGAGCACGACACAAATATGACCCAAGGAAGCTTTTTAACTTTACAGATAGAACAGCTAAACTTATCTGTCATGTAGGAGACATGATCAGATTCCCCAAGTAGAACTAACAAGAGGAGGAGTAAGAAACTCAAAGTAATCGTTGAACTGAAAGTGAACACTGAGACATGAGTATCGGAAAAAACAGAGAGTGCTTTGTTCAAGGATGACATGCTGCCACTAACTAAGAACCAAAAGAAAACTTCTTCCTTACCTTCCCTGTTAAATTTTAACAAGTCCAGGAAAGTCAACTCGGATCTCTTTTCATTTTTTAACAAGCTTGAAGAGAAGAGGGAATAATGCTTGATAGTGTCACTGATTCGTGGATTTTATGAGCCCTAACTAGTACATGCTCACTCGGTATTTTCATATTTAGAGAGTCTAAAAATTCCAAAGAAGATTCCAGGGGGGTCGTTTTTCATCCAATTTAGTCTCCTGAGGCCGGAAAAGTATAAAACATACCACAGAAGAAATCTCTTAACTTCCGTAGAAGAAAAGGTGAACCTTTTTCGTACTTAGTTAGGGAGGTCCAAAAAAATTTAAATTATCACCTACCCAACGCTCCTTTGAGAGCAGCATATAACTTGAGTTTTACGAGTGTGAAGGAAATCAAAATCACTCGGAAAGATCCATTTGAGTACGAGAAATGGGGCTTACAACAATAAACTCGATGCTTTGTTCTTGGTGTTTAACAAGCATGACAAGGACACAAAGTACACTCGAAATCTTTTTCATGTTTAGGTCCAGAGCACGAAAAAGAGAAAACTAAGCTCATAACGGGAGTTCATTTTCCGTAAGTTTAGTCCCTTAGGTCCGAAAAAGTGATAAACCTGTACCTGAGAATACTCTTCTCAATTTTGAAGAAAAGAGAGTGATCATTTCTCGTATTATTCCACATGGTTCGAGAAAGAGATAACCTACCACCAATGTGGATGCCCATTCACGTATTCTTAATGAACTTGAACAGACAAGTTTACTCGACAGTCAAGTCTGTTTTAAGGAGTTAGACCTGGGCCTAAAGAAACTCCATAAGGGCAGGAAGTCCTATAAAGGGATAGCTTGTAAAAAGAGACCAAATGAGGCTTAATTTGGCATGAAATATAGCTAAAAATATTCCCCTGAACCAATGGCAGCTGCAGTATGAGTATCAAAAGACAATAAATAGGTTCTAAATGAGGATACTCATAAGAGGAAGGTCCTATCCATGGAAGAACAATGGTAAAGACAAGGAACTAATGGTTAAAAATCCCAGAGTCCGTGGAAAAAATGTTAATGCTAGGTTTAAGATGGAGTAGGTATAGATGTAGAATGCATGTGAAGTGACAAAAACCATCCTATATGAGCAAAAACACTTTAAACATGATAATAGACCTGCCACATGGAAAAGAAAATATGGTATTAGTTTTATAAACTATGACCTATAGGGAAAAAACCCACTTAAAAAATAAATTTTCTATAAATAGTTCAAAACATAAATAAAACTCACCATTTGGATTTTTAACCATAGAAGACAAGTTTATACCTCTACCTTCAATTGCTCAGTGTGGACAATCCGGTGGACCATTTCCAAAACCGCAAGTGTCAGGTAAGACTACACTCCATGCTCTTTCTTTTGATCCAAGCAATTATTAAAATTGAGCCCGAATTTCATATTTTTAGGCACCTTCAAAAAGCAACGTTGTGTACGCAGGTTTGATAACCACTTGTACTATGAAACGAGAACTCGACACAGTTCTCGTTTTTCTCTCTCCTAATTTTAGTAGCTATTTTTACCCCCGTTTCAAAAATGGTTGATGCCAGTAT